>MJUU01015363.1:32974-43641 GCA_002080025.1 Modiolus philippinarum | reverse complement strand
CTTATAATCATCATCTCTGAAATGTATAGAAGGTCCTTTGCAAAGATTATTCATTTCAATAGGATCAGACAAAAAACATGGGTGCTAATGAAGAACATAGCTAAACATTTTACCCCATTGGTAAGAAAACATCTTTTTTAGTCATGTATGGCGTAGCAGCCAGGTGAGCGATACAGGCTCAGTCTCTGAGCCTCTAATTAGTAATTTGAAGATGTCATTTAAATGACCAATTAGTATACCTCTTCATAACATATATCGAAAAAACCTTTTTGAGGCTTACTTAAATTACAGTAATAAAACAATTGAAGTCCATATAGTATAGTCATAATTTACCTCTTTGCTTTTATTACTAAAGCCGGAGAGATTACAAGGAACTCACTATTCAGTACAGTCAGATATTTGGAGTATGGGTTTGTCGATAGTAGAAATGGCTATCGGACGTTATCCTATCCCACCACCAGATTCCAAGGACCTTGCCAGTATTTTCGGGGATAAGGCAATGGAGGAACATTTAGAAGCTACACAAACAGGAAGACCATTAATAGGTAGAGTAGAATCGTAGATCATTCTGTAATCAATCATACTTCAGTTGTGAAGATATGATTTGCATTGATTTTGTGGTGTTTAGCACAGACTTCAATGATATTTTGTCAAGTAATATTACGAACAATTGAAAGTTGTCTGAATTGATGCTGACAGAGGGGAAAAATTGTATTAAATGCTAATGGGATTAAGTGACTGGAACAACGGCAGTAGAATACCGAAGGAACAAAGGGGTGAAATTCACAAAAATCAAAGTCCAAAGACAGGGCAAAAACGAGAAAACAGAAAACAATGACGTTAGACACAAAAACAATGACGCCAGACAGACACAAAGCACAGAACCAGAAACCACAACATTCAGAACAAAGGCACTCACAGTGTGAACTCCAGTGAAACTGAGAGTGACATCAGGTGCTCCGGAAGGGTAAGCATGTCCTGCTCTGTTAACAGCACTCGAATATTTAGATAGAGAAGTTATAATATTGCAAATAAACATTGAAAGGATATGGAGTAAATGCACACAAAACACAGTCTAGCTACAAATAACACAGTCTAGCTACAAATACATGGTAGACGTTATCAATGGAACAACGCTTTTATTGTTGTCTTTTGCAAGTCAATTTTATCAAGTTTGCTGCATAAAGATATCATAAAATAGAAGTCATGATCTAAAATATGAAGGTACAATGTACAGACAGTGCAAAATTTGTGATTTTGAGGGGTAGTTGAACCTGGCTGTTTTATCAAAATGTGCATTCTGGAACTGCTATTCTTGATTACTTCCCCACATAATTTAATCTACATTTATTTTACTTTGCAGTGTAATTTTGCATGAATTGAAGATGTGCATTTTGTCATAGTTAAGATTTTGGCCAAAATTTTTTATTTTGAGGGGTAGTTGAACTTGGCCATTTTATCGAAACTGCTATCCTGGATAACTCCTCCCCTAATATTATAGTTACATTTATTTTACTTTGCACAATGACTAGGAATGGATTGAATATATGCAACAGCATATTGTCATGGTTTAGATTTTGGCCAAACTTTGTGATTTTGAGGTTTATAGTTGAACTTGGCCATTTTATCATGTTTATGATTGATTGATTAAATATTGTTTAACGTCTACTCAGCAATATTTCAGCTATATCAAGAGGAGAACAAGTTTGTTAATAAATAAATCTTTGGGGTATGGAAAGGGCCATGGGACGGGAAATTCTGACTGCCACTGGAAAAGTAGGGTGAAATCGTCAAGGGCGGTGAATTTAGCCTTGTAGCCGATCACCTACGGACCACCCCATAAAGAGCTTGCTACAAGGGTTCTTTAACGTGCAGGAAGCGTGGCATTTCTTTCAACACGTGGACCTGAGTTTACATCCCATCCGAAAGATGGGTTGTGTATTTATTAATCCCGCACAACCACGGAATGGGTCCTATTTCTATATCCCGGGACCCTCGGGTATCATGTTTATGGAAATGATTGTTCTGAATCTGCTATGCCAGATAACTCCTCTCATAATATTAAAGCTACATTTGTTTTACTTTGCACAGTGATTAAACATGGATTGAAGATATGCATATTGTCACATTTTATATTTTGTCCGAAAATTGTGATTTTAAGAGGTAGTTGGGCTTGGTCATTATATTGAAATATGTGCATTTGAAGGGTCAATTCTGGATAACTCCTGATAGGTTATATTGATTAGCTTTGTGATGCATGTGAGTAAGAGTTGCTTTAATTCCTTAATCAAGTGCCTAGAAGAAAGTAAGTGTCAATGTTTTATATCCAAATGCAGGGGCTTCATATGTGTCTTACAGACACAAGTAGAGAAACTAAATTTTATTCAAAACTTGAAATAATGGCAGCAAGTGCGTATACTCTCTCTGGTTTATAATTTATTATACCCCCTGCAAACAAAGTTTGGGGGGGGTATATAAGAATCACCCTGTCCCTCTGTCTGTCCGTCTGTCCACACTTCTTGTAAGCGCAACTCCTCTTAAACCACTTGAAGGATTTTGATGAAACTTTACACAAAGGAAGGACACTATATGGAGATGTGCATGAAGGAATATAATTATTGTCCGAAACCAGGAAGGGGAGATAATTTGACTTTGACTTTTTGTTGATTCCCTATGCATGGGTTACCTCGTAAGCGCAACTCCTCTTGAACCACATGAAGGATTTTCATGAAACTTTAGACAAAGGAAGGACACTATATGGAGATGTGCATGAAGGAATATTATTATTGTCTGAAACCAGGAAGGGGAGATAATTTGACTTTGACTTTTTGTTGGTTCCCTATGTATGGATGCAAACTATATGGAGATGTGCATGAAGGAAAATAATTATATATCTTGAACCAGGAAGGGGAGATAATTTGACTTGGACTTTAGTTGATTCCTTCTGCAATGATTTTTTCTGGACTTGGACATTTATCAAAGAAATAATTCAAAGCATAGATAAAATCATACTTTGGGAGAAAAACACCTTTTTTCATCTTAATTCTCTTGAATAAGTTGTTTTCAAAGTGTTGTAATGAAATTTCTCTACGCTTTTTTTTTCGTATTTAATGTAAAAGAGGGGAAAGAAGGGTGAATTTTATATTTGTCTGATTTGACAGAGTATTTCCATTGGAACCTTTGTGAAATGTTCTTTCTTGAAGATAATATTACATGTATTGTGTTCATACTTATACTGTGTCCACACCCACTTGAATTTGCTCTTACAATATCGATTCAGGGTTCAATGAGGGGGGGTATATTTGGCTGCCATTGGGCGCCAGCTCTTGTTTTTCTTGTTTCAAAAATGTGTGCTTTTAAAACAATAGTAGTACTAGTCTATCACATTATGCAGCTATGCATATAATTGAGACAACCATTTTCAAGATTGGTGCTATGGCCTTGGCATATCTGTCATCAGAATTTCATTTTTTTTGGAAGGGCCCCAGGGAAACTAGGTTTTTCATTTGATGTATCTGAGGGATTATTTCTTTCCTCATGTAACATTGGAAACTTATACTGCACTATCAAGTCAAACTGATGTCTACATTGGGGTGTCCATAAAAAGAAAGTTGGCAGGTATGTACTGAAAGATGTACAATAAAAAAAATCATGTATGTCATATAAATCATATTTAAAAAAAAAATGCAAAATTGCGACTGATACTTTTTGTGCAAACTTAAACTTATTTAATTCAAATGTATGAGTATTGATAAGATGCTATGCCCATTTACAATGTACCAATACCAGTTAAAAAATTATAACTTTTAGGAAAGAGATATTTACTATGCCTTATAAAAAGATATTACCAATTAATGTGTAGTTAATTTATAGACAAGATGCAGTCAAACCTTTGTGACTTCAAGAGGTTTGAACAATTGAAAGCGATTAAATAAAGTATTCTGTAAATGTTTATGCATTTCAGTCTTGTATTATGAAATAAGTTAATTTAAAAAATGTATGATGACTTTCAGCTTGTCCAGGAGATTTTCAGGTACTAACAGGTGAAGAGCCATTACCCATGGCTATATTTGAACTGCTAGAATACATTGTTAATGAGGTAATCATGTCATCAGGCTGTGTGAGTTATCTCCCCTGATATATAATGTCGGCCATATTGTTTATTATTTTCAGAGGTAAAAATATTGGTTTTGTGACATTATATGCTTTATTTAATTATTTTCATCAAATTAAATCACTGATTAATTTAATTTTATTATTTTAAATGGCAAATTTTTGTTTTTGCTTTTTTGTTAATTTGGTTGTATGCAAATGATTGCAAAATTTGTTTTTAAGTATGACTTTATTTTTACCTCAAAATGTTTCCATTTTATTTATATGTTTTATTTATATTTTCAAACCATCTGATCAATATGTTTTTTATTTATATATCCCTATGTAGTGCCAAACATAAGCTTGATATTATTTTAATGTTTGTATATAATTTTGTCTTATGTATGTTTGCAGGTACAATGTATATATTTTTACACACTTTATACCTAAAGAAGTTTATCCACATCCCTTTATATTCCATTAACAAACAAATTATTAATCACAGGTTCATATTGAATTCTCTAAATTTAGATAGTATATTTTTAATTTGTTTCCGATATGTGACTCCAGAAAAATTATAAATTTTCCAAAATTTTAAATCAAGTTAATTAAAATGGTACATTCATAGGGCAATTAAAGAATTTACATCAAGTTTTTGGGTCTGTTATTTTCGTTTTTCTATTTAAAATATTTATAATATTTATCAATTTTCATTTTTTTTAATTTGAGTTTAGGATGATACTTTTGACTGGCTTCTAGTAGTTGCATTTATGGAATCAGTTAGCAAGCTTCTCAGTTCATGTTTAAGTGCTTGGTTTGATTGAAAAATATGAAAATGCAGGTAAACTATCAATGAGTTTTGAAAATTCACTCTTTGTAGATAGACTAGCTATTGTTGTCTTATTTTATTTTTGTTCCAGGCCTTAACCAATCATTTTTGCTGGGTTCAATGATTTAATTTTATGACATGGTTTATAAAAAGTTCAGTTTATTTTAATAATGAATTTGTTCGTATAAATTACCAGTAATTGGATACAGTAGTACAACTTTTAGAAAACAAACATGAAACATAATTTTATATATGAAAACATTGACCCCAGTATTTTCCACCAATTGTTTTTTTTTTCACCAGGGGAGATAACTCTTTGCATCGTCTATATTGAAATCAGTGTTGATGGCGCTTTGATGATTGAATGTATGCTTTTGAAATTCTTACTAATAACTATCTGCTTTTAGTCGACAATTTTTTTGTTACGTTTTTTCATAAATGTCATTTTTTGTTTTTATTTTTGTGTTCTTTCATTCTGTGCATTTTAGGAACAAACCGAAATAGTTTTAACTTCCCCACGCCGCCTGGCAGTGATGGGCCTCGGCCAATGGCCATATTTGAGCTTTTAGAATACATAGTCAATGAGGTATGTTAAGACTAACGAAATGGTTACCATTGTAACATGATGGTAGAGTAGACGTGATCACATAGTGCTAATAAATTACGTATGTAATGTGTTCTTAGTTTGTTGGTGTGGCCTCTGTTTTCATTATTTTTAATGCAAAAAGTTTGAGTGTATGCACTATAATTTAATTTACAAATATAATTTTAGCAATATGGTATATTGGTTTGATTCTAGATAGCTTTCTATCTAATGTTGCTTATATTGCTGAATTGCTAAATGCTATATCTTTTAACCCTGCAGTTTTTAGTTCTTGAATATTTTAGTATTTATAAAATGTAAAATTTCTATTGGAAAATGCACTTAAAATTAGAACTTTTACAGAGTTCAGTTAATGTCCATTATTTCACAATATTTTTTGCTTAATTTGTTTCTCTATCAATGCTCTTTCTGTACCAATTTTGAATCTTAGATTTTCTTTATTGCACCTTATAGCATTGTTTAGATAAATTTAAAGACACTTGATATTTTTAACTTGTCCAAAAGGCTTGGATAATTGTGGTATTTTTTCTAAGGTTAGAAAATTTAGCAGTTTGCAGGAACTGTTTTATACATCAAAGGTTGTCTGCTGATCAGTTATCAGAAAATTGTTACTTTTTGCTAGGGTAATGAAAAACAGTCAATTTTATGCAAGAAACAATTCATAGGTCTTGATCTCATTTTTTTAGATCGGAGAAATTTAAAATATGTTTGGAAACTGGATTCCTCTGAGTTAGGCCATACAAAAATAATGATTAGATTCTCAGGCCATTTTTCTGGAAAAATGATGAGGCAGGGAGGGAGAAGATTTTTATTTTTATTGGTTCAAAATCATGATGAGGCATCTTTTTACATTACTGAAACGCCCAAAAAGTGATGAGGCAGGTAATTTTAATTTTTTTTTATTTGAAACTTGAATAAAAAAGTAACATAAGCTCCCAAAGATAAGATGAGGCAGAGGCCTGAGAAGCTAATTTATTTTTTTATTTTGCCTTACTCATACTTTCTATAACTAGGTTTCCTTGTACTTAACCTTTTAAGTCATGAAAGAATATGTTGATATTAAATAGGATTTCATAAATGAATAAGACATAATTTTAAAAAGTTTTCTCTAATGATATGTGAAGTTTAAACCAGTTCTGATCTGTTAGATAAATTTTCATATTCAATGTATGTTGAACAAAGCCCTGTGCTATTTCCTGCCAAATTCATTCGGAATACAATTCTCGGTGTTTATTATCTATCATATTAGGTTAAAATTACAGAGTGTACCCGAGCGCCTGTGCTCCCATTCATAAAAATGGGGTTGGCAGCTCTTGTATTTATGAAAATATGGAAGTACATTAGAGGTTCAGTGGGCAATGCTTTTAATTGGGTAACCTCAGGTGAGTTTAAATACCGAAATATGGCAAATGAGCATCCTTAGAATTGCAAATTAACTTTCCAGTTAAGTGGGATTTAAATCATTAAATTATATCCAAAAGAAAGCAAAGTCATTATACATTTGATTTGTCCCAAATGCAAAGAAACTTTGACCTTTTATGTATCATGCATTATCGTCTTTCCCTCCACCTATCTCAGCCTGCAGAGCCCTTCCACATAAGCAAATCCGATTGACCCAAACTTATCAAGAGTTTGACTGGACTTATCAAGCTAATTCTCCCAATGTTTGACAAGAAATATCCTTTTTATCTGTTTCGCAAGAAATAAATCTTAATTGCATAAAGAATCTTTTATATTTCCTGATTTTAATTCTGTAAACAAATTACTGTCACCAATACACAAAAATAAAAACGAGATGTTCGGAAAAATATGGAAACTAGGTCACTGATAACTTCAGCAGAGTAACCATTTTGTTTAAATTGTGACGTCATAAAAGTGCCTAGGAACTCGAAGACAAATGTAAACAGCGAGAGGTTCTGCAATGAAAAAAACGACTTTATTTCGATTTGCTAACATGGTTCGATCAAAAAGATCTAAATTTAATAACGTTAGCCGGCAAAAATATTGTGATTCATATAAAAACAACAAAACATTTCCCATTTTTTGAAAAAAAATGAATGAACCTCATTTTCCGCGCAATCTTGGGAGAATTTGATACAAAACCTAATAAACTATTGTATAGAAATAAGAAATAAAAGACGATAAACAAGTTATCTGAATTTTGAAAGCTGGAATATTGTAAAATATCATCCCGCTGATGTCAAAATCCAGATAACATATACTTATTTCACTGCCTGCATGTCATGTGTATGAGTATTTTGCTTTGCTTGTTTTAGTGTAACATTCAGTTTGGATCTTAATAAAAAATTATTAATCATAATCCTCTTGCCAATATATTTTGCTCATCTTGTCCTGCCCCGTCAGCCAGATTTTCATCCCAATTTATTTTGATCTTGACATTATATAGTGCAGAAAACTTTTGTAATTGCATGAAAGACATGCCTTAATAGTAGGAACATGCAACTATGAGACAAAATATATGTTATTTTGGCTTCTGCTTAATGCTATATAGTAGATTGGAAACAGAGGTCCAGTTGTTAATTCATTAGACACATTTTCCTAGCACACCTAATTAATATTCATAATTTTCCTAACACACCTTATGAATATTCATAACATTCCTAACATACCTCTAATTATTAGCTCTGTAGAATTTCTATAGAACATTTTATTATGTTTTTGTTGCAGTACATTGTACACCATATAATCAGTAGCTTAACTAAGGCTACAAGTATTCTGTGTTTAAAATGATGTACCTTTATATTATGTAAATATTTTTAACATGGCATTATTGATGTGAGTGGTCTATTTAAACAAAAATGTTATGTTCAATAGATTCTTGAGGGAAAGTATAAAGGTATTTGGAATAAATGGCTGTTTGATTATGGTTAAAAGCATGATCCAATATTCCTAGAAAAAATTGTTTATTTTTATGAAAAGAAAGTTTTGTTGAAAAAAATCCTGAATTAAAGAGGAAGCTTTGCCTTTATTCTCTTGCAATGAAACAAAATCTTAATAAATTCATGAGTGACTTGAGTTAACTGCATCAAGGTATTAGATATTAAATGGCTTAGAGAAAAGTTTTGTTGGTTAAATGCATCATAGATAGTGATGAAAATCTTGATAAACATTAGGTCACCATGACCTACTTTTCTTGAATGAGTGTCTTTAAGTTGAAGTTTGTGTGGGATACATTTCCATTGATCTCTAGAAAATGGATGCATTTTCAGGGGAAATACAGATTATTGGACTGGAGTCTGAACCCTCTTTGTTTTGGAAAAAAAAAACAAACATACAAAAAAAAGAAATAAACAAAAAAAAACCAAAACAAAACACAAAAAAGCAACCAAAAAAAACCCATCTGACAATAAAAAAATACAAAACTACTGTATGTGTGTAGATATGTTATCCCTATTCTTTTACTTCAATGTGCTGATAACATGGTAAAATTTTTCTTTGGTACATACATGTATTTAATTGAAAAATTCAAACCCTTCAAAAATTATCTTAGTAGATATGTTCCTTATGCAAAAAATCTGTGAAATATGATTCTGTTATTCTTAGAATATACTGATTATATGACTGTGCAATATTGTACAACTGTTTGTATAGCTATCAATCTGTGCTTTATGTATCAGTAGAGTAGTAAATAGTAGTACCACACAGTTAAGTATGTGACTGGTTTTGTAGTTGCAGTATTTGTAAAAAAAAAAAAAAAAAACTTGAAACAAATTTAAAAAATTAAAAAAACAAACAAAAAATGAGAATATTTTATTTCTTAAAAGTAGAAAAAGAGATGTAGTTAGGATGCTGATTTTATATGGTTACTTGTATGAACTAAATTTTTCTAGCTATGGACAGTAGATTTGTTAAATGATGCACCAGCATTTCATTCCAGAGCAAAGGTCTATTGCTGTATGACTCTTCCTACATAGATACATTTACAAGACTACACTTCTTTGTATTATGTTTATTTTTAAGCTTAAGAAAAGTTTTTGAAGTATTAGGATTACAATTTTGCAAAGTCCAAGGGGTTGTATTATGCCATTCTCAGACTTGTTGGAGTCATTACCGAGTCTCCTTTAATTACCTTATTTTTTTTTACTAAGAGTATGTTCACTACAACTGCAAAAAAGACCTTGTTTGCAGAAGCCTAACATTGAACATACTGCAGAAAAAAAACAACAAAAATAGTTCATATTGTCACTAATTGGGGATGTTAGAAGATTTCTATAAGGACTGTTCCATTAAAAATATATGTGGGAGGGGGGAACACACTTTGTTCAAGACCCCACTCACTATTCAAACACCTACACAAAATGGATTTTAACCCCCCACCAAGAGAAAAATAAAAAATCTGCGTACCCTCTCCCACCTTGACTTTAATGGAACAGCCCTAAAAATTTTTTTGCTCCTGGTTAATATTTTCAATGAATTGTTTTCTTCCACCTATAAGTCCCACATGACTATAAGCCACATCACCAATACTTTAGGCATTAAATGATAGTTTTATAATTGAAAGATTTTTTTGTTTTTGGAATTGTGAATTTTAATGGTGTACACCTATAAAAATGCAAATTATTACAGATAAAGATGTCATAATACACATTCTAATGCAACATTTATGTAACAGAACATTTGATCGTTCATATTAACCTTCACTAACACAGTGTACATGCCTCGGATGAAATAGGTTCCCTGTCTAGTCTTATTCCTTGTCTACTTACAATTACTTTTAATGTGAATAATACATGGAATTGTTTGATTGCATTAGAATTGCAATAGTAATGCATTATATAAACATCCAAGGGCGTCAAATCTATTATTAATACCCCCCTGGTCATAGACATTCAAATAATAAACTGTTGTTACTAAATTAAAACTCCTTTCGTAGAGATTTATAGTACTAAAATATCTGTAATTAAACCCCCGCTTCGGAGGAGGAGGGGATAGACTGTTTTACCTGTGTCCGTCATTCCGTAATTCCGTCATTCCGTAATTCCGTCCGTCACAACTTTCGTAAAGCTTTTCTCTGCAATGGTAAATGATACAAATTTGAAATTTAGTCAGAAGCTTTGTGTAGTCATGCCATATTGTGGGATGCATTTTCAGACCTGTCGGGTTGCTACTTCCTGTTTACCG
>MJUU01015363.1:0-20897 GCA_002080025.1 Modiolus philippinarum | reverse complement strand
TAATTTGACCTCAATAGCTCAAACACCATGGATGTCTAAAATGTTTTTTTCTGGTCTAATTTGACCTCAATAGCTCAAACACCATGGATGTCTAAAATGTTTTTTTCTGGTCTAATTTGACCTCAATAGCTCGAACACCATGGATGTCTTAAATGCTTTTTTCTGGTCTAATTTGACCTCAATAGGGTCTGTAAGTCTCGTCATGTGACTAATGAGAATCCACGACAAAAAGGCAATTCGTAAATGCTTCCGGCCAAAACATGACGTCAGAGGATTATGATGTTCAAATTTTTGTTTAAAACGTCATATATCTTTGTTTAATATGTAACTTCAGGGTACAATTTTTGATCTCGGAAGTTCCAAAATTGTACAAGACTTACAGGCCCAATAGCTCGAACACCTTTCGAACTGTATCTGTTTTTATCGGTCCTTTTTGTGTTGGAGCCAGCAAAGTGTGACTGTAGTTATGGTAACAGGAAAATCCATGTTTACATGTTACAGTCAGTAGGAACAAAATAAAAAAAAAATCAAATAAACAGAACAGATTATTCATGTAATATATTGAAACCTGTCTAATCCGACACCTGAGTATTCCAACATCCTGTCCAATCGGACATAATGTATTGGTCCCAAAGGTAGATTTTAAATGTTTTTTACACCTGAGTATTCCGACATCCTGTATAATCCGGCACATTTTTATGGTCACTCAGTGTGTCGGATCAGACAAGTTCCACTGTAAATCAATGTCTTAAGATTTCATTTAAAAAGACAATTTATAGTTTAAGTGAGTAGACCCAGTGTAACCCCAAAATTTTCCACAAATTCAATTTTCTTTAAAGTTGTAGTATGAAACAATAATGTGCTAATATACTTCAAGAAAAAATTTTGAAAAGTTTCACCATAAGATTTTTTATCTACAGTTCATACAAAGACCCCTGTCTTAGGGTTATTAAATTCTGTCAAGAAATCACTATGAGAGGTATACTACTGTACTGTATATTAATAAGAACCAACATAAATTATCCCTAAATTGCTAAACTGCTTCTTAGAAACTTACAAAACCTAAATACCAGATAATAAATATCATCATCATGCATTAAGTGTTGATTTGCAGTACAAAACAAAGTACATTGTCAAAACAATGCTAAAAACAGAGCTTCATTTAATTTCTTCTAAACAAAAATCCTATAATTCAATTTTGCCAAAAACTGATAAATCCATACAAATGTCTTATATCCAAATTTTATAAAAATTCACCGATAGTTTTTTCCCAATGTTAGGAAAACTACATAAAAAGTCATAAAATTCTTTGATTCTGAAAGGCAAGTTGAAAGAATTACCTCCCTTGCCAAATATCTGACTTTTATTTATTTTAATATTTTATAATGCCAGTCAAAACCTGGAAATTTTAATGCAGGCACTATGAAGTGTTTTATCAAAAGAGTATATTTTCATGATAAGATGGATATTTTCTATTAAGGTAAAAATATTTATAAATTTTCTTTTTTAGCTCACCTAGCCTAAAAGGCCATGTGAGCTTTTGCCATTACTATGCGTCCGTCGTCCGTCCGTCCGTCAACAATTTCAAACATCTTCTCCTCTGAAACCGCTAAGCCAAATTAAACCAAACTTGGCCTGAATCATCATCAGGGAATGGCTTCTCAAACTGATGTTCAGTTTGTCCCTCTGTCGAACAACAAAGCCGCCATTGCTAAAAATAGAACATAGGGGTAAATCACAGTTTTTGGCTAATAACTCGAAAACCGTTACAGATATCAAAAATCTGACATGGGAGTAAAAATGATCAGCATGATGAGATCTATCCACTGTGCAATTTTGAAGAAAATCTGAAAACCCATCTAGGAGTTATAGCCCTTTTTCCGTTAAATTTTCAAAATTTTTGCATTTTTTTTATTTTTTATTTCAAAAAGTGTAACTGATAGAGGTCAAGTGTTCATTGCAAAAATGTTCAGCATAGCAAGATCTACCCACCCTGAAATTTTGAAGAAAATCCATAAACCCTTGTAGGAGTTATTGCCCTTTTTCACCGAATTTTTAAAATTTTCGTATTTTTCATCTTTTATTTCCAAACTATAGAAGATGAAGGTTAAGTGTAAATTGATGAAATGTTTTCCATGCTGTGGCGACTTCAAAACTGATGTTGAAAATTGTTCCTTGACTGCCATTTTCAAAATGGCCGCCTAAAAAGGCTGGAAAATTCAACATTGTCCGATTTCAATGAAATTTGGTTTCCAAATAGATATTGATGTTGCGACTTCAAAACCGGTATTGATAATTGTTTGTTGACCGCCATTTTCAAAATGGCCACCAAAAAAAGGCAGGAAAATTCAACATTGTCCGATTTCTATGAAATAGATATTGATGCTGCGGCTTCAAACCCAATGTTGAAAATTGTTTGTTGACTGCCATTTTCAAAATGACATCTTGACTTCAAAACTGGTGTCGAAAGTGGTCCTTAGCAAGAACATTTTTGTCAAAAAAGCCCAACAAAGAAATATAGTAAAACATGATCAGACTTTAAAAACAGTTCAAGATATTGGAGGTGTTTGAGCTAAGAAAGTTTGAGAAACTGAAGATCAACTGTATAACTTACAATGTTACCTTGATTGTGGCAACTGAAGCCAGGTGAGCGATACAGGTTCCTGGGAGCCTCTGGTTATTCATACCAATCACAACAAGTAATTTTTATATAAAATGGAGTTATCTCCTCTTACCCTGGGTCTACTACCTCAAGAACATTGCAGAACTGATAATGGCCTTGGCTTTGTCTACATCTATAAAAAATCAGATCTGATGTGTTGTTCACCATTGGTATTAAACTAATTCAAAGACATTTATGTTATATTGAAGAGGGATTTTGTGGTCAGGAGGTCAAATGTCAAGGTCACACACATTATCGAAATCGTAACTTCACAACTCATTTTTGGATTTGAATGAAATTAGTATAAACAAAAGTTTCAGGAACACAGAAGACACCTTTTGATTTAGGAGGTCAAAGATCAATATCACTCATAATTATTTTATAGAACTTAAAAATTGGGGTTGAAAGTTGGTTTCCTGAGCAGAACTTTTAAAGCTTCCATTGGTTTCAGTTATACATTAGTAGGTTAAAGGGTAAGAGGTAATTGGACACCTTTTGATTTTAGAGACAGTAAGTCAAAGGTCAATTGTCAAATGAAGTACCTCCCAAAATTTAAAATGTGAACTGAAAATAGGTTTCTGGAGTATAACTTCAGGAAAGCTTTATCAATTTGAATATAACTTACACTGATGAAAGCTTTAGGGATAAGAAAACACCTATTGATTTCAGGGTCAATGGGTCAAAGGTCAAAGATCATATACCATATAGTGGGTAATTTTTGCGTATTTTTGCGGATGGATCTAAATCGCGAAAATAAATTCCGCGAATATTTTATGTATTTCTATGATATATATAGGATCTTTGATAATCCGTGAAAATTTAAAACTCTTAAATTTTTGGCATACATTTTGAACTCAAATCCACGAAATTTTTGACCCGCCAAAATAACCCGCTATACTGTATACATCAATCGGTATATTTATTTCTAATTGATATTTTGATATGAAAAAAGATATAAATGTTAATAGCATTTCTACAATCAGATCTGGAAAAATAATGTCCTATATTTCATGTATTCTTGACCTTATGCCATGTCATCTGAGTGATTAAATGTGAATTAAATGTTATAATTGATTCAGGTTCATCCATTTGTAAAGAAATCAGAAGAAATGGAAGTAGATATTGGACAATGGGTGTGTAAAGTCATGAATATAAAACCAGAAAGCAAAGGAAGTTGAGAACAAAATATAAATATAAGTTACGTTTAGGTTGTAAATTGATTTACCCAGTACTCTGGGACCATACATGTTTGCCTGATATTTAACTCTACATTGACAATGAACAGGCTGGAAATCTGATACTTAAAAGATCTGTGACATTGATTTTATTTATACTGATTATCCAAAGCAAGGATACCTCCCAATACACAAATCATGCAAAAATGTTGGCATTTTGGTACAACAAGGTGCAAATTTGGAACAACAAAGTGCAAATTTGGAACATCAAAATGCAAATTTTGGTAGAAGAAAGTGCAAATTTTCAAACAGCTAAGTGCAAATTTTGGTACAACAAATGCAAATATATTGAATCTATGAAATCTTCCATCAAGAATGATAAACACTGGAGATTTTGAATGAATTATAAACATGTGTTTTGTCATGTGTAATTTGTGTAGATCCTATTTATAAGTACCAGTTATTCATTCCTGTAAATATCTTGTTTACATGTGCATCTAATTGAAGAGAATTGTCTGAAAGGAAATTTGGCATACCTTTAACTGATCTGCAATTTAAAAAAAAATGTATATACACCTACCCAAAATATGAATAAGTTCTTGGCATTTTTGGCAATGACATTTTAGGGACCTCATCGAGATGCAGTTGCCATATAGTTTACATTTATTTCTGGTCTTTAGACAAAATCTGGAATGATATCAAGACTATGTGTTGGCAATTGATACAAATTTAAGTACATTATATTCCAGTATAATTTCATTATTTATTGAAAAAGTTTTGAGGGGATCTGGATTAATAGTTTTAATTGTAAAAACAGTGACAGTTTGGCTATGAAAAAATTCCAGATTTTCATGCAAAATAATAAGTATCAGCATGAGAGAATTCGAGCTATTAGGATGGCCAAAGAACCAAGCCAATACTTTGAGTAAAAAGGGGTTAATATCATAAGACTAGTTTCCTCTTTCTACATAAAATTGCAATGTTAGGTCCTGGCAAATATTTAACAAGTATGCTTCCAGTTTTTATTCAGTCTTTGATTTTTGTATTGCCTGCGTTCACGCAATGGCAAAATAGAGGGATCACTACATGTTACTAAATTTCAATGAAATGACTGTTGAAATTTGAGTAAAAAACAGTAATACAAAAGTAAAAAAAATATAATAGGATTCAAGTCAGAAAGTGTATTTCTTTAAGTTCTACCTGTATTAAAATTTTTGGAATGATATATTAAGGTTTTGAATGTAACTCACAATTTTTAGTTTAAACATGTTACAACAAGATGTATAGAAATTTAAGGTGCAATATTTATTTGATTTGAAAACCATAATTACTTGAATGCAAAATAAAAATGATCGCATCTTTGTTTCTTAATTCATCTCCAGTTGTAATAGTGTAGATTGCTTTCTTGACATTTTATCTAAAAAAAAGCCCCAAAAAATATTTACAAAGATTTGGAAAGGTTAGGAAATTAGGGATGGTTATAAACCATCAAAGTTGAGATAATTTTAATCAGCGAATCAATAGCCTCTATTAATATTGAAATGAAAATTATTTCCACTTTAACCATAGTCATCTAACTTTGTAAAGGGAGATAACCTACAAATGTTTCTCTTAAAGAAATATCCAGAGTCATTATTTCACATTAGTATGAAATATTTTTTTGATGAAAGCAATTATATATGTCAGTTGTGATGAAAGCGATTATATATGTCAGTTGTGATGAAAGAATGCATTTTAGAATTTCACATATTTGTTTTTTGTTGTTCTGAAGGTAGATATATGACTATGTTTTGTAAGATTGTGATGTGTATTGGTAATGTTTTTATATATACAAAAAAAATGATATGTAGCGTTTATATACGACTTCGTCAATGGCCAGACAAAATTAATATGTAAATTATTATTCATGATATAGGGCAAAATACGATATTCCAGTCAAATTTATGTATGTAAATATTTTTATATCCGTTTTGATACAATTAAAATTTTTGTGTGTGTTCTGAAAGCATTTTTACTAGTCATATAATTTGGCAAGAAATGAAAACAATCAATACACTGGTAAATTGTTGTTGACCTAATTTGGCCAATAGATCATGCATTTGATCACTGAATTTGAAAAGTCTGCCTAATGCCATACAAAAAGATCAAATCGCTTGCCAATTGAAATTGATTATTTACATCATTGTTTTGATTAGCATAATTATTGTACCAGGAAATGTGAAAAAACAGACTTCAGCATAAAATGATCAAAATTGATTACATGGTATTGATAGCAATGTATATTACTCAGATGATGACAACATTTTCACGCAATCTGTATCAGACATCATTACATTTTTCCAACGAAAGTAAGAGATATGAAAAAGCAAGAAATAGGGCATAAAATGATTATAATTTCCATAATTGTATTGTCTGGCTTAAATCTTGATAAATATCTTTATATATAAATGATTTTTCTAATTGTTTATGTACATGGCATTCCTTATTATAGGGAAAGAATCACAGTTATGTAGTAATATCAGGGATGATTTTTTTTTTTTACGCATCACAGCAAAAAGTCAGAGTCGCATATTGTTTCCCTTGTCTGACCATTGGTCCATCCATGAGGGTCGTACAGGGGGGTACCGTACATGGGCGTACGCGAAATAAAATGTCACAAAACGAGGAACAAAAAATTAGAAATTGGCTTGCACGATGCTTTTTTTCGGTTTGCATGAAACACGGCAGATAACGACCCTCCAACATGGCAACACATAAAATAAAAACAGCAAACACGCTGCATGAAAATAACCCTGTGCCACCCTCATCCATTTGTCCATCTTTATGAAAAAATGCACATATAATTAGCAGGGGAATAAAAGGTGTCTTACAGACACGAATATCTTTACTGAAAAATTGCAAATTGACTTTACCTTGCACAGAGGCTTTAGATTTTTACGATGGGACCTGTCATAACCTAATCCCTTTAAGATTGAATATTTTGTTTGGTTTAGAGTGTTGTTCAGTTAACAAATTAAAACACTATATAGTTATTGAAAAAAAGACCTTCTAATAACATTTGGTTTATACAGGTTTCAGGTTTAGTCAGGGTTTAGTTTGACAGGTTTCACTATGTAAGACAGAAGTAGTTACTAATATAATCAGCCAAGAACATGACAGAACAAATATATTTAAAGCAAAGTGATGCCAAAAATAGTACTAGGACTAGTACCACTAATGTAGACAAAGGATTGGACTGTCAGCATACAGTTAACTTGATACTTGATAACCAGTAACCAGTTGACTGTAAGATACAGTCATTGATTTTCTTTGTTGATGACATTATTTCTAATTCAAATTACTGGTGTTATTTCTATGTGTTTTAAAAATGATGATTGAAAAAAATAACATCGACAAAAAATTGTGACAGTTTCAGTTTCCTTAGAAACCAAGACAAGTTACCAGTTGACTGTAAGATGTCCGGGTGTTTCTTTGTTGATGATACAAGCTCTAGTTCCAATTTCTTGTGTCACTTCTACATATTTTAAAGTGATGATTGAAAAAATAACATCAATATTAAGCAGTGACTGTTTAAGTTTTCTTAGAAACCATGAGTATAACCAGTTTTCATTAGAATAGTAAGGGGTTATGTGTTCTGGGTAAGTAAAGATCCTTTGTCCAACTAAAGTTTCCATTAGTTGGGCAGATTGTTTTTATGGGGACCTTTTCTCGATAATTGTGTGTTAACATAAAATAATTATTGCTGTCAAATATCATGTTATTGTCTTTGTCAGCTTGTTTCTGCAAGAAAGTGTTAGAATGGGGTGAAACGTCTTCCTGCGTAGAATTTTGTATACTGATGTTTTAATTTGTGTGTTTCAACTTTTGCATGTTTAAAAAAGTGCAATCAACTTGTAAATTATATAAAATTAACACTCTTATGCAAGAGGAAGTTTGCCACAAGTCTGATATACACATTTGTTTTATAGCTCAAAACTTCATTATAATACAGGTCAATTCGGAAACTTACACCCAAAGGAAAAAACAAGTTGAAAGTTTCCTTCATCAAATACATAAAGTAATTCTGTAGATGTATGTGAGGGTTAAAATTAATAAATGTTGTCAATTTAAATTGCAAATTGATACCAAATGTATACTTTTAAACCCTGGCAGACCTTTGTGTAGTTATATTGTCTTTGTGATGGAGTAAGCAGATTTCCAAGCATTTTTTCTTTTAGGTGTACAGGAAGTCCAATATTGACATTCTTGAAAAAATAAGAATGTGATTATTTGTTGTGATGTCATGGGTTTGGTTTTCGAATTGTAATTCTATCATGAAATTTTGTTGTCACATAAAGGGACTTTCATCACCTTATAATGATGAAAAAATGTGCAAGTGACATGAATCCTCATTGCATAAGTACAACAAAATAAGTTGTAAATGTTTGGAATATTTTTTAAAGCTACATTTGGACTCAACATTTGATAGTAATTTTGTTATAATGGTAATTTTATGAATTTTTATTTGATATTTCTCTCAAAAACCCAAATGCAAAATAGATGAATAAATTTTTTGTTGAATTATAAATTTAAAGTCATAACAGAGAGTGTGGATTCAGAAATCCAAATAAATATTTACATGTATTTTAATTTTTTTTTTTTGGAAAATTCTTTTACTGATTTGTTTAAATGATAAATAGAAGTTTCTGTATAATCACTGTAATTACATGTCTGTTCTTATGTAGAAATATTCTGGCTAGATCTAAATATAGTTACATTTTCAGATCTAAATATAGNTGCATTTTCAGGGGAGGAACCCTATTGATTTTGGAGAAAATAGGTCAAAGGTCAAGGTCACGGTGACCGAAAATAGACTGAAAATTTGAGAAAAATTTGGTTTCCGGATGATAACTCAAAAAGTTTACATCCGTTGAGATGAAACTTGGTTATGCTGTTGGGTATTAGAAGGGGAGGAACCCTGATTTTGGAGAAAGAAGGTCAAAGGTCAATGTCACACTGACTGAAAATAGACTGAAAATTTGAGAAAAATTTGGTTTCCGGATGATAACTCAAAAAGTTTACATCCATTTGAAATGAAACCTGGATATATTGTTAGGTAACAGGAGGGGAGGAACCCTATTGATTTTGGAGAAAGTAGGTCAAAGGTCAAGGTCAGGGTGACCAAAAGTAGACTGAAAATTTGAGAAAAATTTGGTTTCCGGATGATAACTCAAAAAGTTTACATCTAATTGAAATGAAACTTGGATTTGTTGTTGGATACCAGGAAGGGAGGAACCCTAATGGTTTTGGAGAAAGTAGGTCAAAGGTCAAGGTCACAGTAACCAAAAATAGACTGAAAATTTCAGAAAAATTTGGTTTCCGGATGATAACTCAAAAAGTCTTCATGCAATTGCAATGAAACTTGGATATGTTGTTGGATACCAGGAGGGGAGGAACCCTATTGATTTTGGAGGAAGTAGGTCAAAGTTCAAGGTCAGTGAAGGTCACAGTGACTGAAAACAGATTTATATATTGAAATTTTAAGACATGAAACTAGAAAATAGATCTTCTTGAATTCTTAGAATAGGTAGGAAAGATAATAAATAGACAATTTTAGAAATATTCGGGTCTTCACATTAACTTGGTCACATGATATTTGAAATTGCAACTTGGCTTGTGCACCCTGGTGCCATTTAGATTTTTATTTGATATTTCTCTCAAAAACCCAAATGCAAAATAGATGAATAATTTTTTTGTTGAATTATAAATTTGAAGTCATAACAGAGAGTGTGGATTCAGCAATCCAAATAAATATTTACATGTATGTCAATTATTTTTTGGAAAATTATTTTACTGATTTGTTTAAATGATAAATAGAAGTTTCTGTATAATCACTGTAATTACATGTCTGTTCTTATGTAGAAATATTCTGGCTAGATCTAAATATAGTTACATTTTCAGATCTAAATATAGTTACATTTTCAGTCCTTAAATCCTTTTACAAATAGTTATCAAATGGAATTTTTGGAGTCAAATTTATATTAACGAAATCTAAACACAATCATGAAATTAAAACATTATGTTAATTAGAAAAAAAATATTAATGTGGTATGATAGTTTGTTTTTGGTATGACCAATATTTATCAGCATTTATATGTAGTTTTATAGCTGTTTGTGTTTTGCAAAATGTGAGAAAAATGAAGTAAATCTTGCTTCTCTAATATCTATATATATATATTGAATAAATTATTGTATATTGATATTTATATGAATGATATTGACATTCTTTTATATATATGTACTTTTCATTCCATTTTATATCCCCCTTCCCAACCAGCCAATCTCCTGGTAACCTCATGACAGAATTACCATAATTTTTATGAGGTTCTGATTCTAAACTATGTATATCTGCCAAATTTTTGAAAGAGTGAAAATTTAAAAAATTCCAATTGTAAGTACACTACACAAAAATATTTCACAACTTAAACTTACCCCGCCCTTTTAGCACAAATCACAAAATTTTAAAACAAGGAAAATTACCAAAAAAACAGTATGAGAATGAAAAAGAAAGGAAATGGGGTAAATGTCAAGGAGACAACATCCCATCTCCAGGTTAAAACTACCAAAAACAAAGCATCTAGGGGTCACTGTACGGTCTTTAACACAGCACACCATATAGCAAGCCATAAATGGCCCCGAAAAAGTAAAAAAGTGAAAAGAACAAAAATGGGAGTTGATACAGGATCATCTAACAGTAGACCCTTTCACGATAACTGCGGTCCTGAATTTTGTACATGCGCTCATATGCCTTTGAGTGGGTAAAATGCAATGTCATAATATGTTTGACGTCTTGATATTATAATTGTCCTACGATGTCATTTTTGCGGAAATTGTTTTTATTTTCCACTCAAAATCATAGGAACACAGTTATCATGAAAGGGTCGGTAATGGTAGATTTGGTCAGTAACTGAACATCACTGAAGGATTCTGGATAATAGCAAAAATGATTTTTATTACGATTTTGGTGTGCAAAGCATTGCATGATTTTATATATCTTTGGACCAGTCAAAATACACAAAAATATTTTTCTCCATTGATGTATCAGAATTAAATTTTGAGGCATTTGGAAATGAATTTTTAAAGAGGAAGATTTACTGTATAACCCCTTTCCCAAAATCCTTTTTTATACGACCACAAAAAATTGCAGTCATATAATGGAATGGCGTTGGTGTCTTCTCCGTCAGCGTCGGCGTCTGTGAACAGCATAACTGTGGTTCTAGTGGACAGATCATACCGGTAATTAAATTTAAATATGATTTTTCTATGAGGTTTTAATTTTCAGTTTTTGGCCCGGCCTGTTTTAGAAAAAGGGGCCAAAAAGGGGTGAAATTGGGTGTTTCCACATATTTGTCTGTAGAATCTTTGTTATTAATCAGATTTTGATGGGGTTTCTTTTAGTGTGCTCCTGAGGAAATTTCCAATCAGTGTTATGTCAACGGATTTCACCTAGCATGTACAGTTCCTAAGATGGATGGGGCCCAAAGGGGGCAAATCCAAAAAATTTCTTTTAATTTTTAGTCTGATTTTGATGCTATTTTTTAAATGGATTTTTATGAAAAATGAACATAGGGCTCTACTATTAGTTTTTTGGTAATTTGTTTCCTTTCCTAGCTATGAGGGCCGAACGGGGCCAAAAATGCAAATTTGCAGATTACCTTAAATTTTTATTTTTCATCAGATTTTGATGGGAATTTTTTATTTGGATTCCTCTTGATATAAGCTTTCTGTAGTTGTCAATTGATTTCGTGTAGCTCTTACCATTTCCGAGCTATAAGGGGTTAAAGGGCCTAAAACTGCAAATTTGCAGATTACCTAAAATTTTATTTTCAATCGGATTTCAATGGGATTTTTTTCTTTGGATTCCTCTATATATGATTTTTGGTACGGATTTGGTGTAGCTCTTACTGTTTCCGAGCTATAAGAGGACAAAGGGGCCAAAACTGCAAATTTGCAGATTACCTAAAATTTTTATTTTTCGTCGGATTTTAATGGGATTTTTTTCTTTGGATTCCTCTTGATATAAGCTTTCGCTATTCTGTCAATGGATTTGGTGTAGCTCTTACTGTTTCCCTTTTTAAGGGGTCAAAGGGGCCAAAATTGCATTTTTTTCCAAATATTGTGATACTTTATTTTTGATCAGATTTTGACGGGATTTATTTCTTTGGATTCCTCTTGATATAAGCTTTCAATAGTACGTCAATGGATTTGGCATAGTTCTATAAAGGGTCAAGGAGGAATCATAAGGAATTATAAGGGCTAATTTTTATTTTCCCTAGTTTGTGTCCAGCTAATTACTGGGTCAATCTCCTGATTGTGTCCATCTAATTATTGTGTCAAGATCTTTATAGTATGTCCACACTCACTTTAAATTACACTTGTTCAAATTTCAGTGGTTGACATGCTGCAGTTGTATCATGCTGCGCCCGGCGTAGTCCTTTATTAAACGATAGAATGTAGTACCCTACCCAAAGTATTGCAAAAATAATGGATAAGGATTTTTTTTTAAACATTTATTTAGCCCAAGCAGTCTTTGTCAATATCAAAATTATTAACCAGAATTATACAAAGATAGCAGAAAAAATAAAAATTATAATTATGACATTATTTTCCATAATTTCACTCTTGATATGATGTCAAAAAATATTGATGACGTTTCATCTCATTAACATCTAAAACTAAGTTTCTCTAATGATATGTCAAGTTTAAACTGGTTTTGACCCATTAGATAAATTTTCATATTCAGTGTATGTTGAATAAAGCCCCATGATATTTCCTGTCAAATTTTTTCCGAATAAATTCTATGTATTTATCATAAGAGAAAAATATTACACCACTTTATCCCAATTATTACAATATTTTATCCACCCTCTATAGTTAAATTTAAAATTTTTAACATGCTCGGCAAGCCTCGTAGTTAAATTTTTAAATTTAACTACAATGTTCATGTCTAGTTGATAAAATATGGTAATGAACAGGATCTTGTGGTGTAATCTATATTCATGAAATGTTGCTTGCATAAGCCATGAAACATGCATGAGGATTTATATAATAAATACAGCTAATCCAAGATTATGATAATGAAATTATATTCAACTTGTGATAAAAAATGCTGTAGCTCATTGATGTGCTGTGCTCATTTGTAAATTACTGTATTGTTTGATCATTTGTTTGATATTTTGCGATGTTCAAAATCTCTGATTTAGTATGTATACATTGTAAAAACATAAGCATTTTACAAATATTGTAGAGAATTTCGTTATCATGTTGAATAACACAATACCTAAGTTACTGTTAATTTATTTTCTGCATATGGGCATTTCAACAAGTTACGAGACATAAGTTGAAAGACATAATATTGAAAATCTCTCATTTTGAATTCTAGCAGCATTAAGGGGAATAGGGAAAAATTTGATGTCACTTTTGTCATAGCAAGTGTGTAACATTCTGAATTCTTATTAACAGGATATTTGTAATGTTATGCCATTTGTTTCTGCTTTGTGATTTTTTTAGCTCGCCGGGACGAATGTCCGGAGAGCTATTGTCATCACCCTGGCGTTGGCGTCGTCAGCAAAACTTTAACCTGGCCTGTGGAATGGAGACCTGAAGAACTAGGATGTTGATATTTGGTATATAACATCCTTGTGATGAGAGCTTTCTTTTGGTACCATACTTGTAGACATTTTGACCTTGACCTTAGGGCAGTTTTTAAAAAACTTTAACCTTGCCTCTAGAAGGTAGGCTTTTAATGGTAGGGTATTCATATTGGGTATGTAACTTCCATATGATGAGACCTTTCTAATGGCACCATATTTGTAGACATTTTGACCTTGACCATGCCCTTAGGGCAATTTTTAAAAAACTTTAACCTTGCTTCTAGAAGGTAGGCTTTTAGTTGTAGGGTGTTCATATTGGGTATGTAATTTCCTTATGATGAGACCTTTCTAATGGTACCATATTTGTAGACATTTTGACCTTGACCATGCCCTTAGGGCAATTTTTAAAAAAAAACTTTAACCTTGCCTCTAGAAGGTAGGCTTTTAGTGGTGGGCTGTTCATATTTGGTATGTAACTTCTTTATGATGAGAGCTTTCTTGTGGTACCATATTTGTAGACATTTTGACCTTGACCTTGCCCTAAGGGCAAATTTTTGAAAAACTTTAACCTTGCTTCTAGAAGGTAGGCTTTTAGTGTTTGTGTGTTCATATTTGGTACTTCCTTATGATGAGACCTTTCTAGTTGTACCATATTTGTAGACATTTTGACCTTGACCTTGCCCCTAGGGCAATTTAAAAAAAAATCACTTTAACCTTGCCTTTAGAAGGTAGGCTTTTAGTGGAGGGTGTTCATATTTGGTATACAACTTCCTGATGACAAGGGCTTTCTTCTGGTACCATACTTGTAGACATTTTGACCTTGACCTTACCCTGAGGGCAATTTGTAAAAAAAATTAAACCTTTCCTCTAGAAGGTCAGCCTTTAGTGGTAGGGTGTTTATATTTTGTATGTAACTTCCTTATGATGAGAGCTTTCTGGTGATACCAAATTTGTAGACATTTTGACCTTGACCTTGCCCTGAGGGCAATTTTAAAAAAAAATTTAACTTTGCTTCTAGAATTAAGTTGTTTAATGATAGGGTGTTTATATTTGATATGTAACTTTCCTGTGAAGAAAGCTTTTTATTACTTTCGAATTTATTGTGCATTGAGGTTACTGGAATCCCCGGCGAGCTATGTTGTCTTCTGACAACTCTTGTTTAAATATAAGTCTTCAATCTTGCATTGTTTGTACCATTTCAAGAAAAGAAATGTAACAGTTGCAAATGATGTTATTCCTTGATCAACAAATTGAATATAACAAAATTTGATGAATTTGAACCTGCCTTTTTTCTTTGGGGGTAATAATTTTTTCCTGTGTTTGTTATTGTTCTGATAGATATAAAATTACTTGAAATTTAGAAATTATTGCTCTTAGACCAATTAATATCCAATTTCAGTCACTACCAGTAAAATTTGTATATGGCACCATCATTTTATTCATTATTCCTGTATCATTTGTTTGCTTTTCTAATTAATTTTATTGCAATTTAAACACGTGTAAATTTCCTAATGAAGTATAAATATGAAAAGGAAATTGGGTAAATGTCAAGGAGACAACATCCCAACACCCAAAAACAAAGTATCTAGGGGTTACTATTTTCTATGGTTACTATTTATATGATACAGCTACAGCAATGTCCATTTCTTTGTTTATGAAATTGAATTCTTGGAAATGAAATTTACATATCTAAATGTTTGTTTGTGTGCTTGTCATTTTCATAATTTTCTATATAATTGTGTGAAAGCACAGGTACTAAGAAATGCTAATTTTTTGTTACATGTTTAATTTTGTTCTAAAGATGTTGAATTTATAAAGCATAGTATAATATGCTATTATTTATCACAAATAAAATACTATTAGTGCTACAAGTCTGTTTTCATTATAAATGTGTATATTGGTTATATTATTTATATAGTTTTTCCTCTTTTTATATATTATGTGATACTCTCAGTCATGTGTCTTTCTGTCTGTCCATCCCCCGATGGTTTCCGACTGATAACTTGTGAACGAATCGATTTCTTGTTCAGAGGTCCAAGGGGTTCTAGAGTTATGCCCCTTTAAACTTTGAAGTTTAAGTTCAATTTCGGGTTCAGATGTCCAAGGGGTTCTGGATTTATATTTTCATCCTCTCCTCTGAAACTACTGAAGCCAATTCAACCAAACTTTATAAGAATGATGTATGGAAAGTCTGTCACTTCATTCCAGTCTGTTAAAAAACATGGTCTCCAGCATGGAGCATAGTATTAACAAAGGACCCTATGGAAAATCATATTTTCAACTCTGGAACCACTGAAACAAATTCAACCAAACTTTACAGGAATGATGTATGGAAGGTCCTTTACAAAGATTCCTTATTTTGTTTCGACCTGATAAAAACATGGCCTCCCAGCGCAGAACATAGTTTTAACATAGGACCCTATAGAAGAATCACATTTTCAGTTTCTCCCCTGGAACCATTGAAGCAAATTCAACCAACTTTTACAGAAATGATTTATGGCTGGTCCTTCACACAGTTATCTCATTTTCTCCCAATCTGATAAAAATGTGGCCCCCAGCGCAGAACATAGTTGAAACATTGGACCCTATGAAAAAATCACATTTTCATCTTCTCCTCTGGAACCACTGAAGTAAATTCAACCAAACTTTACAGAATGATGTATGGAAGGTCCTTTACAAAGATTGCACAATTTGTTTCGATCAGATAAAATACATGGCCACCAGCACAGAACATAGTTTTAAAGTAAATTCTAACTTTACAGAAATGATGTATGGAAGGTCCTCTACAAAGATTGCTCGATTTAGTTCAGTCTGATGAAAAACATGGCCACCAGTGTGGAACATAGTTTAACATTAGATCTTGCGGAAAAACATCCTCTTCATTATCTGTCCTGAAACTGTTGAAGCATATTTAGCAAAACTTAATTGGAATAATGTATGGCAGTCCCTTTACAAAAATTAATTTTGGTCTGATCAGACAAAAGAAACATAACAAACAGTGCTAAACATATGACTCTATAGGAATATCACATTTTCATTTTTCACCTGAAACCACTGCAGAACAATTCAACCAAACTTTAGAGGAATGATGCATAGAAGGTCTGTCTCAAAGATTTCTCATTTTATTCCAATCTGATGAAAAACATGGCCACCAGCGCAGAGCATAGTTTAATATTAGGCCATATGGGAAAATCATTTTCATCATCTACCCTAAACCATAGGAGCAAATTTAACTTAACTGTATTGGAATAATGTATGGAAATATCTTCACAAAATTATTTATTTCAATTGGAATTGTCAAAAACATGGCTGTAAATGGAGAACATAGCTTAACAATAGACCTTATTGGAAAAACATTGTGGCTTAGAAGAATCTCGTGAGGTGAGCAGTACATGCTCAGTCCCTGAGCCTCTAGTTCAGAATTCATGTCAGTCCTTGAAACTTTTTGGCAGTTGTAACTTCGCACTGGTGGGTCCAGCCTATGAAAAAGCGGATTCCAATTCGGTTCTAACATACTTTTTGTCATTTTTGTCATATTATCTAAATGAAATTTAAAGTACCAAATTCAAACTGAAAATATTCACTTACAACAGTGAGACCCCTGACTAACATAAATTTGCATTCTTTGAAATGGCCCTTTCATTTGTCTATATCTTTCTGTATGATGTCTACATGATGGTTTGATCAGCTACTACTCCTTGAAGTGGCTAAAACTTTTCAAAGATGTATTTATATGTATTGGAATTGCAAGTATTTATCACTAAGATTTTACTCGAATGTTATATATGACACTGTGAGTTGATAAACTAATGGTTATTATTCTAGTTTTATCAATTTTAGCTTACCTGGCTATAGCCAGGGTGATCTTTTGCTGTCACTTCGTGTCCATTGTCCGTTGTATATTTTTTTCAAAAATCTCCTCAGAAACTACTGTGCCTTTTTAAACCAAACATGGCCTGGATTATCACCAGGGTATTTAGATTAGAAAATATGTTCAGTTAGCCTGAGGACCAAAAACAACATGGGTGTTGTTACTAAAAATTGAACATAGTACCCCTATGTTCAATTTTTATACGACCGCAAAAAAATTGTGGTCGTATTATGGTATGGCGCAGTCGGCGTCCGCATCGGCGTCCGCATCTGTGGACAGCATAACTTTGGTTCTAGTGGACGGATCATTTTCAAATTTTAGTATGAGGTGTCTTGGCACAAGCACAAGCCCGGGTTTTAATTTCCGGTTCCTGGCCTCACCCGTTTCAAAAAAGGGGCCAAAAAGGGGTAGAATTGGGTATTTTCGTGACTGTGGACAGCATAACTTGTTTCTAGAGAACAGATCATTTTCAAATTTTACTATGATGTTTCTTAGCACATGCACATGCCCTGTTTATAATTTCATGTTCCTGGCCCCACCCTTTATAGAAAAAAGGGCCAAAAAGGGTTGAATCTGGTGTTTTCACACATTTGACTGTACAATCTTTATTATAAATCGGATTTTGATGGGGTTTTTCTCAGTGTGCACCCTAGGAAATTTCCAATCTGGGGTATATCAACAGATTTCATGTGGCATATACCGTTCACGAGATAAATGGGGCCCAAAAGGGGGGAATTTCAAAAATTTTATTTTTTTATTTTCAATCCAATTTTGATGTAATTTTTTG
This sequence comes from Modiolus philippinarum, assembly GCA_002080025.1. Taxonomy (NCBI): domain Eukaryota; kingdom Metazoa; phylum Mollusca; class Bivalvia; order Mytilida; family Modiolidae; genus Modiolus; species Modiolus philippinarum. The sequence goes on along the minus strand of MJUU01015363.1, from coordinate 2,770 downwards.
CAATTGATTCCTTATGAAAGATTGATATGGTGCTGCACCATCAGATTTTTGATAACATGTTTCCTTTCTGAACTATGAGGGGCCAAACAGGGCCAAAATTGAAAACATGCAGATAACCTAAAATTACTATTTTTCATTTGATTCAGATGTGATTTTTTTCTTTGGATTCCTTCAGTGGTATGTCAACAGATTTGATGTAGCTCTTACTGTTTCCAAGCTATAAGGGGCCAAAATTGAAACTTTTGAAATATGTGAAATTTTTATTTTTCAACAGATTCTGAAGGATATTTTTTATTTTGATCTCTTTTTTATCAATAAGTGATCAAAAGGGTGGATTTTTTCCCCTAGTTTGTGTGCAGCTAATTACTGAGTCAAGCTCCTTTTTGTGTCCATCCATTTATTGTGTCAAGCTCTGTACTGTGTCCAAATTCACCTTGAACTACACTTGTTCAAATTTCAGTGGTCGACATGCTGCGCTCGTATCATGCTGCGCTCGGCGAAGCGCTTTATTAGTAATTGCTGTTTTCGACAAGTGGCAGATATAAAAAAAAATCTGACAAGATAAAAATGAGATCAGCATGACAAGATCTACCCATCCCGCAATTTTGAAGAAAATCTGATGACCCATTTTAGAGTTATTACACTTTTCCCATATAATTTTCATAATTTTGATACTTTAAAAAAAGTTTATTAGAAAATTATAACAGATAGAAGTTAAGTTTAATTGCAATAATGTTCAGCACATCAAGATCTTACCACAGGCAATTGTAAAGAAAATCCAAATACCCATATGGGAGCTATTACCCTTTATTGGTCCAATTTTGGTTATTTTATTCATTTTGTCTTAAATTTCAAAAATGATTTTAGATAGAGATCAAGTTTAAATTGCAAAAAATATACAGTCTGCTAAGGAGTAAGGACCACATTTTATTGAAAATGGTCAAGTTGTCCGACCTCTTCCAAGATGACCGCAGCAGGGAACTTAAGTTTGAAATGAGACATTATGGGTAAACATATTAAAAAATCTTCTCTGAAGCTTAGTTGGCCCCCTTTGAAAAATGTGTCCGGCAAGTCTGCATTACATCCAAAATGGCCACCAGTGGAGCATAGTTTAATATTGGACCCTTTTGGAGACCATTCAACTATCTCCTCTGAAACAAGAATGTCAATTGGATCCAAATTTGGTTACAATAGTCCTTGGGCGGTCTCCTTTAAAACGTGTCCGGAAAGTCCACATCTCATCAAATATGGCCAACAGGATGAATCTTACTTTAAAATTGGACCCTTAAGAGAACACATCCAAAGATTTTCTCCTCTGAAGCTACTTGGCCAAATGAAACCAAACTTGTTTAAAATAGTTAAAATAGTTTTAAGCTGGCCACATTGAAAAATATGTCCCGTAAATCCGCATCACATCCAAGATGGCCGCAAGCAGGGAACATGGTAACAAGATTGACGATCCCCAGTTATCAATGGATTGACATATACCGAATCTGACATTACACCTGACTTTTCACTTACAGTGTGACGGTTCTCACTAGTGAAACAGGTCATGCTTACCCTTTCCGGAGCACTTGACGACACCCCTGTTTTTAGCTCACCTGACCCAAAGGGTCAGTGTGAGCTATTGCCATCCCTCCTCCGTCGTCCGTTAAATTTTTTTCACATTTTCATCTTCTCCTCTGAATCGACTGAAGCAAATTCAACAAAACTTTACAGGAATTATGTATGGAAGATCCTTTACAAAGATTGCTCATTTCGTTCCCATCAGACAAAAAGCATGAACTCAAGCGCGGAACTTAGATTACACATTGGACCCTATGGGAATAACCACATTTTCATCTTCTCCTCTGAAACCACAGAGGCAAATTCAAGAAAACTTTACAGAAATGATGAATGAAAGGTACTTTTCAAAGATTGCTCATTTCATTTGGATTCGACAAATACAATGACTGCCAGGACGGAACATAGTTAAACATTGGACCCTATGGGAAAATCACATTTTCAGCTTCTTATCTGGAACCACTGACGCAAATTCAACCAAACTTTACAGAAATGATTTACGGAAGGCTATGCCAGGGTGAGCTTTTGCCATCACTTGGTGTCCGTCGTCCATCCGCCCGTCGTAAACTTTTTTTTTTCAAAAATCTTCTCCTCTGAAACCACTCGGCCAAATTAATTCAAACTTGGCCTGGGTCATCACCAGGGTATGTAGTTTGAAAAATGTGTTCGGTTAGTCCGAGTACCAATTAACATGGCCGCTGTTACTAAAAATAATGGCAAATAACTCAAAAACCGTTGCAGATATCAAAAATCTGACATTACACCTGACTTTTCACTTACAGTGTGACGGTTCTCACTAGTGAAACAGGTCCAAAGCACTTGACGACACCCCTGTTTTAAGCTCACCTGACCCAAAGGGTCAGTGAGCTATTGCCATCCCTCCTCTGTCGTCCGTTAAATTTTTTCACATTTTCATCTTCTCCTCTGAATCGACTGAAGCAAATTCAACAAAACTTTACAGGAATTATGTATGGAAGATCCTTTACAAAGATTGCTCATTTCGTTCCGATCAGACAAAAAGCATGAACTCAAGCGCGGAACTTAGATTACACATTGGACCCTATGGGAATAACCACATTTTCATCTTCTCCTCTGAAACCACTGAGGCAAATTCAAGAAAACTTTACAGAAATGATTTGTCTGTGTTGTAGTTATTGACAGTAGTTAACTATGGCAAAAAGCCGTAGGTTTTCAAAAAATGTTTTTT
>MJUU01015362.1:115085-132539 GCA_002080025.1 Modiolus philippinarum | reverse complement strand
AAAACAAGAGGCTCCCAAGAGCCTGTATCGCTCACCTGGTCCTTGATTAACATTGACATTTTATGTTAAAGAGCCAATATACATGTATATAATTAAACTATAGTTCCAATACTAGTATGCCCAATTAGCTTAAGGGGAGAAGACCGCTGTAAGTGTTCCTCATGGGGTCCAATGTTAAACTATGTTCCTGAAAAAAATTCTTTTCAGGGGTCCACATAAAGACTATTGTGGCCAAGTTTGGTGCCAGTTGGCTCAGTAGTTTCAGAGAAGAAGAATGTGTTTTCCCATAGGGTCCAATGTTAAAACTATGTTTCCCGCTGGCGGCCATCTTGGATATCGCACAGACCTGAAAAACACCTTTTTTGTAAGGGACCACCAAAGGACTATTGTGGCCAAGTTTGGTGCCAATTGGCTCTGTAGTTTCCGAGAAGATCTTTGAATGTGTTTTCTCATAGGGTCCAATGTTAAAACTATGTTTCCCGCTGGCGGGCATCTTGGATATCGCATGGACCTGAAAAACACCTTTTTGTAGGGGACCACCCAAGGACTATTGTGGCCAAGTTTGGTTCCATTTGGCCCAGTAGTTTCAGAGGAGAAGATCTTTGAGTGAAAAGTTTACGCCGGACGGACGGACGGACGGACGACGGACGCAAAGTGATGGCATTAGCCAGGTAAGCTAAAAAGAAGGGAAACGGGGAATGTGTCAAAAAGACAACGACTCAAAGGGGAGTAATAACAACTCAAAGCCACCATAAGATCTTCAATGAACGGCGAGGAAACCCCACACCCAACGGAAGGTCGGAGTCGGCCCCTAAATAAAGAGTAATCAAGTTCAGCAAAATAAACATCATCCTAGTATACTCATCAAGTGTGGTAATCAGATGTGGATTCTGAAAGTCTCGAAAGATTTTTTTCTTTAATATCTCTCTTCAAATGAACCTAACAATTGCAACAATGTCAAAACATTTGATTTTAGCTCTGCCACGTGATAAGTTACATCAGTCTTTCTGTACTAAACAAAGTGAAAAAGATATTCATATTTAGTGCTAAGTAAAAATAGGGCTTATTTTGTAAAACACCATATTGATTCAAACAAAAAACATACAGAGGAGGAGGTCATACAGGAGGTCAGAGGAGATGGAGCAATGCTAGAATTTTTAATTGATAACACATATAATTTGTTGACTTCGGAGGACAAGTTTTCTAGCCGACAATATAGATACCTATGTGGACTTTTTGTTAGCCGATTTGTTTCTTTAGTCGTTTGAGGCCAGGTTCATAAAACAGCTAGTGAAAAAAAGACAATAAGCTAGTCAAGTCCTTTAATTTCAGTTTCCGTTATATAAATGATGTTCCTCAATTTAAGGATACCCTTCATCTTATATACCCAAATGAACTCGAAATAAAGAGACCACGGATACACCATCATCAGCATCATACCAGAACTTTTACCTCGACATTGATAACTCTGTTCGTTTGAAACAAAACTTTACGAAAAGCATGATGATTTTGACTTCCCAAAAGTGAACTTCCCGTTTTTGCTATTGTAGGTGAAATTGACCCAATTTGGCCTGGATTCTAATGTACCATCCGAGATGCATGCATATGGAAGGTTAGATGATCCTATAAAGTAACTGAGACATGAACTCTGACATAAACCTGAATGTAAGTCAATCATGTGGAAAATGTAGGTCAAAGTGACCTATTTTTTGAAGGGGAGGTTTGACACGCCATAAAACCGGTTTAACCCACCATTTCTTTTGAAATGGCTGTATCAGTCAGGACCAATGCAGCTGACATTTTCCGATTGTTTTGAAACTGTTGTCTTTTTGCCCTTTGGATTTCATCTTATGACCATTCTATTCGGTAATTTAGCATAGATGCTTAACTACCACCAAGATGCATGCACATGCAAAGTTAGATGATCCTGCCATATACAGTAACTAAGATATGAACTCGGAAGTAAACTTGAATTATGCGGAAAATGTTGGTCAAAGTGATCCAATTTTTCCTGGATACTGACCTTCCACTAAAGAGGCATGCAAATGATTCTACCAGGTACAGAAACTGAAAGATGAACATTTACTTAAAATTAAATGTAAGGCAATCAAGCAGAAAATCCAAGTCACAAAGACCCAATTTTCCTTAAGGCTGTTGTGAATCAACCAATGTTGCACCTGTATGCAAAGTGTGATGACCCTACCATTCATAGTTCCCAAGATATATACCCAGATGTGAATGCAGACGCCGAGGGTACTCCAATAGTCCTCAACTTCGTTGAGGCGAACTAAAAACGAGAATATACATTTTTGAGTAGATCCAGAGTTATATTACCAAAACGAAAAAAATATTTCTGAAAAACCAAACTTTTTATTGGTAGCGTGACGAGTGCCATACATGGGGCAGATTATTCATATTCTTCAATAGCACCTGACGATACCTCAAGTGTTTATAGGGAGCTTTAGTTTTGTGATATTCTAATTTTTTATTACTTGTTTTGTTGAATGTTGTGTTGAATTTGAACTGCCATGCTGTTTGGATTTTTGATTTCTGAATTTCTTCATTCTAACTTCTGCTTCAGTATTCATTTGTGGATGCATTCAATAATTTTATTTTCTGTGGATGACCATCTAGCAAAAGAATGCAACTTTTACAAACGCTCCCATTTAGGATATTCTTGCAAATGGTACAGTATTTCAAATGAGCTCACTGAAAATCTCTAATAATGTAAATCTTGCAGTCTACCAAATTGGTTACAAACATTAATGACAAATATTTTATCAATACATTTTCCAAAAAGCGAAACTGTTCAGCAGTATTTCAGCTATATTGTGGTGGTCACTTTCAGTGATGGAGGAAGCCAGAGTATCCAGTGTACCTCAAACCTTTTGCAGGTAACTGACATGCCTTATAACATACAGTTGCAAGTCAATGAATCCTTTCTGAGCCTTTCAAAGCCGGGTGGAAACTCAATGAAGAAGTGATAAGCTAGAGTGATTATATATGTAAACTATCTCAAACCACATGGCCACACTAATCTGACATTCATAAAGGGATTTTCGACTTCAAATGACTAGGTGTTTTCCAAGAGTTGATCTAAGCATGCACTTCCAAGTGAGTCCATGTTTAAACAAAGTTTTACACTGGTCATCATTTTTGTGATAGACCAGATCCTGATGGATATTTAAGAGTCTTCTTCTAAGTTTAAGAACAGCAATACAAGCCTTGTTCAATTTCTTGGTTTTAACATGTATTTGGAGAGACTTTGTCTCGTGTGATTTTTTTGTTTTTTTTGTTAATTGTGCATTTACTCCATATTTTTTTTTGTTTTGTTAATTGCATTGTATTTAAAAGTAAATAATATAAATCAATGTTTCAAATATTTAATTATACACAAATGTGACATGAATTATGATATTTTAGCATTCATAACATCCATGTATACAATAAATAATATTTAAAAATACTACATCTTAAAATTTGATTGTTTAAAAAAAAATATTAAAAAGTTTCAATTACTGTTCAACAAAAGGGCACCTGTTTTTCTGTGTGCAAAATATTAAAATGTGACAGTTGGCTCTAAATACACTTCAAGTATCAAAATGTTTTTAAAAAAATTTCATTCCTGATGCAAATTTTCAAAAATTATTTACCTTGATTAAGTGTAAAATTACCATTCTTATCAGTGTTTTATAGACAAATATATAATACTTAAAAGTATGAACTATATTTAAAAAGGTTCGAATAAACAATTTTATAGTTGTTTCTAGTAAAAATATTTATAAACCGTTTTCATGAAAAAAATTTCTACATGAAAAAATCTGAAAAATATTTGTATTACTATAACATGTATAGGGCTAACCTTAGTCATATAAAATAAAGGGTCAATTTTTCCAAGAAACTTTCCATATGTTTTACCCTCAAGTAAAACACAAACATACATAATATGTATGGTTTACAACTTTCTATGAAGCTATTGAAGGAGTAAGGTATAATAAGAATGCAGTATTACATTTTGTCAATGATTCTTTGTTTCACCATTTTAAAATCTCTGGTAGTGAAAATTTAAACCATCAATAGATCTTGTAAGCGATTTTTCCCAAAGATTTTCAATATTTGCATTAAATTGGCATTTTTAAATGAATGCACAAAGACCGCATTTCAAGTTAGAATTAAAGCTATTAGAGGACATTTTATCATGCAGGGTCCTCATTATTTTAATTGTATAAAATAGAATAAATTATTTATAGGGTTTTCCTACAGATATATACATATAAAACCATTTATCACACTAACATCCGAAGGGACGCAACTCAAATGCAAAGCTATCACAAAAACTTGAATATTAACTAAAATTAAAATCTGCAGGCAAGATAACAAGAAAATAAAAGGAAAAAAAAACAAGAATAAAAGATATATAAATATACTTGTATTATAGCAATGCTTTCAATTAGAATATTTCATTAACTTAGACCACTATAAATAAAGATCCTAGATCATAATTCAACTAAATAAAGATCCTAGATTGTCATTCATCCTTTCGAAAAAAAGGAAAATTTTTATTTATTGAAGTGAAAATGCTTTAAATTTTGAGGAAAGTAACCAAAAACATGCAAGAGAAAAACCCATTTTTTTAATATGCTGTCAGATTTACAATGCCAGGATGTTAATAAAATGTTTGTCAACCATCCTGCATACATGGGTAAACTGGCATGGATGTGGCATTGCTCAACATCTAGCAATGAATTCTGCTCAAACCGGTGCCAGGGGCCTCTTGAACTTACTATGAGGTATGAGCAAAGCTCATTGTTGAATGCCTCATGGTGACCTCAGGATGAAAAACAACAATAAAAGCGTTGTTCCATTGCTTTTTATAATGTATTTGTAGAGACTTTGACTCATTGTTCTATTGCGGTTTTATAATGTATTTGTAGAGACTGTGACTCGTTGTTCTATTGCTGTTTTATAATGTATTTGTTGAGACTTTGACTCATGTTCATTTACTCCATATCCTTCCATTACTTATTATGGAGGCAATGATAATCTAGGATTTTATTCATAACAGCCTTATTTATCTATGTATTCAATTCTTAGTTTTTACGTGAAGATAAATTCATGTTCGACAAGTTCCCTGGTGTGAATCAAACATGGACAAATATCAGTAAATTGCAAAATATAACTAAAAAAATATAACATGCATTTTTAAAAAAAAAAGAACAAAAGTGTATTAAAAATACAACTACATGTAAATAAGAACCATATAACAACATGTAGATCTATTAACTAACATGTATTCATTGCCGTAAGTACAAATCTGTACTTAGAGATCATAAGGTCAGAGGTCATGTACAAAATCTAATATCAATGTATAATACTCGTTTATCTATCTACTATAATGTTGACTCAGATTTTGTACTCATCAAAATTATACATGTTTCCAAATTAGCAGCATATTGCTTATTGCCGATGTCAGGGCATTGGAAACACTTCTGTTTAAAGGTTAGATTAACGTTCTGAGTTAACATTCCAAAACTGATGTATATCAGTGCATATACTGATAACTAAATTCAAACTTTTAGTTATGGGCAAAATACTCAACAAGTGACTCAAAACACAGTTAATCACAAATGACAAATATTCATTCTGAGATTGTATAATTTAATTTCTGGGACAGATTCAGACATAAAAATTCAGCTCTATATGTATGCAAAAATCTATTTCAAGGATCACAAATTTCGGTCCAATTTCACATTTCAGAGACAACTATTGTTCTTTGAGATTTTAAATTTAACTAATCTATCCTTTGAAGTCAAATATTGTTGAAAGGTTTACATACTGAAAATATGTATTTTAGCTAGAATTTCATATTTTGTACTTGATATTGCAGAAAATTGATAGTTTACTATCTTCAATATTTTATTTTTTGCCCTTCAGGCAGACAGATACTGAAACAAACAATTCCTTGAAAAGGTTGCCAACAAATATTATTATTTTCAATTTATTTACTTGATTTGATTTCATTGATTGGCTATCCAAAATTATTCGTGGTTCCCACAATAGGACCTGGCAAACTCCAGAACAGGTAATCTTTGTTTAGGTAAGTAAAGCATTGGACGACAACATTTATTATTTCCTTTACAATAAGAAATACTCCCTACCAGATTGACAGGATCAACATCCCATTGTCTGTGAACCAATCAGTGATGAATAGTTAATGCTGTAAGCCAATGAGATGCTGATGTCCCATTTTTTTAAAAATTGATGGGTGTTCCATGGAACACTTGTGTCGCCTGCACTACAGAAGAGCCAATTTTGGCCATGTGAACCTCTAAAATCTGTAAAATCAAAATTGTGAGTATCAGGTGCACAATTAAATCAAGCAATCAACAAATTCTGAAAGGTTGGTTGGAATATGACTTACAGTTTTGAAAGAATACCACAGTAACAAACTAAATTAACAAGTGATGACCCTAAAGGATGTCTCGCCTGTCCCTGCTGGACTCTAAATTGATGTAAAATCTAAGTGAACTAATCAGAAAAGTGAACATGCTCACTAGACTGTGAAATTGAGGTCAAGGANGCAAGTTTGGTTGGAATCTGACTTATATCTATGATGGAGTTGAGGATAAACTAACCAGAATAACAAATGAGCAACTTTGGCTCCGTGAACCTCTAAAATATGTAAAATAAAAATTCTAAGTATTAGGTATACATCTACACCAGGTGAACAACATATCCTGAAAGTTTGGTTGGAATTTGACTAGCAGTTTTAAAAGAGTTGGGGATTCAAAAACTGACACACTCACAAATAAGCAATTTTGGCTCCGTGAGCCTCTAAAATCTGTAAAAATCAAAATTCAAAGTATCAGGTGCACATCTTCATCAAGTGAACAACATATCCTGAAAGTTTGGTTGGAATAGGACTAGCAGATTTGAAGGAGTTGCGGATTCAAAACCGACAGACTCACAAATGAGCAATTTTGGCTCACTGAACCTCTAAAATCTGTAAAATCAAAATTCTGAGTATCAGGTGCACAACTACACCAAGTGAACAACATATCCTGAAAGTTTGGTAGGAATCCGACCAGTAGTTTTGATGGAGTTGCGGATTCAAAAACCAACAGACGATGCAGGACGACGACGACGACGGACGTAAGACGACGGATAGTAATCCCTATGTGTCGACTCTGCTTACAGCAGGCGACACAAAAACCTATCAGGTTTTTGACCCAAATCCCATTTTATGAACCTATCAGTGATGAATAGTATAGACTGTAAGTATATGAAACAATCTGAGGCATTAATTCAACATACATGTATGTTAAATAGTATTCTTGACAAAACCTGTAAAATGAGATTTTATTAACTGTCCCAGAGGAAGTATAAGATGTCAATGGAAAACTAAGGCATTGGATGCCCCATGATAAATTTTGTTTAGCATTTTACATATATCACATAAATTGTATAATCTTCAAAATTCAGTTATTTGGAACACGATTATAACACCATTCTCAATATACTGCCAGTTAAAGAAAATGAATTAAATCTTTTTAAAGTTCATACTAAGGCAAAATAAAAAAATATATTAGCTTCTCAGGCCCCTACCTCATCTCTTTTCTAGGAGCTAATTTTACTTTTTTATTTAAGTTTCAAATAAAAAAAATGAAAATCACCTGCCTCATTACTTTTTGGGCATTTCAGCAATGTAAAAAGATGCCTCATCATGATTTTGAACGAACAAAAATAAAAATCTTCTGCCTTTTTTAGAAAAATGGCCTGAGAATCTAATCTTTATTTTTGTATGGCCTAAGTATGTAAAAAGTTCACTATTCCATCATGTCCATTCTGACACTAATTTTAATCCATTTTTAAGGATAACATTGAACAATTTAAACAGAACTGTAGATCTAGTGCTCTTTGAAGTTAACTTTTCCCATTTACTCCTTATTGCTTTGTTTTGAAAAAAAAGTTTTCTGTTGATTTTTTTCAAAAACATTTTGTTATAAGTCGTTGTGAATAAAAGATTTGCATCCAAACTTTAAAAAAATGAAAAACAGGAGTGCAAATTTTATTTATTTTTTATTAGTTAATGTGTAAAATGCATTACATCAAAGAAAATGGCCAAAATTGAGCAAAAAAATAAAACTTATATTTGGGGAGGGGGACAATATAATCTGGGTTCAGAAAGGATAAGAATGATATAGAATTTTCTTCAAAAGGCCTACAAGCAGTCTGCACAAAAGACTATTTCATCTTCTAGTCCAAAAGTCAGTTTTCCATGTTTTTCCTTTATATCTACACAAATTGTCTGAAATTTTCACTGGTCTGGATCAGTCTCAGGTGTTGGACTAGTGCTTAATGGCATCGACTGTAATAGTCACAACCTTTTTAATGCAATGCCACAAAAAAAGAACTGCTCAGTTGATAACAGAGTCACTCAAATTATACTTAATCAATCTTAAGGGAGGGCAATGATTGTTTTATCACTTTATTTGCAAAATAGATTGGGCAACTTTTTACATTGAAAAACCATCAAAAAATGTATTGAGGGAGGAAATCTTTTATTTTTTATTTCATAAAAAGATTATTAAAAAAGTTAATGAGGGGCTTTTTAATGAGGGAAGATCTGAGAAACCATAAATTAACTTTGCATGGCCATTATGGCTTTAATTGTACATTTGTATGCTTCATGTATCAGAAAAATTATAAAATGTAAACATAGTAAAGAAAATTCTGATCAAAATCAGTATTCCAATAAAAAAATTCTTGACAAAGACGTAGTAAAATGTTATCATGTTAAAATTGGTGTAAATGCAATATAAAATATGCTATTATACAAATTCAAATTTAGCACTTTCCATTTCTAAGTTTAATGGGAATTTTTTCCCTTCAAAGAATTTTTTTTTTAATCTTAACAATAATTCATTGATGCAAAATTGAAAATATACATTGTATATATTAACAAACCATGTACATGATGTATATATTAAAACTTGAGTCAAATTTCATTTTATAGATTAAAAAACACACCATGGTAAAATGTTTTCTATACTACATTTGTACTACATGTACAATTTATTTTCAGAAATTAAATACAAACAAATCCACATCAAATGCCATATGAAATTCTATCCCTCCCCTTAACTTTAAGAAATGCATGTATTCCAATTTGCTACGATTTATTTGCTGTGATATTATGCTTTTATTTTCCTGAGTGCAAACTAGCAAAAAAAAAAATCGTACTTGTACATTTTTTTTTAAATTACCATGATAAATGAAATTTACTGAAATCGTGGACATATCACATCTCCCCCTACTAGTACTTTATCAATAGATAGGAAACCATTACTTTTGGTAGAATGAAAATGGTATATTCAAGAAAATTTTACAGATACAAAATGCATCTGGGTTTAAATTTTAACAAGCATTACAGTATAAACAAAATACAAAGTTATGAATATCTCGTTACAGTGCTCAGAAATAAAAAAATGTGCACAATGATTCTGTATTACCAATTATATCCAGACCTCAAAATAAAATATAAACCAGACAGAAACTCTTTAAAATATCAGAAGAAAATGATACTTTAATAACCATCTGATAAACATTGGTTCTCAATGTATGGTTTTCATTTAATATTCAAATCTGTTTCACAAGGTATACTGTACGAGACGGAATTCATTGTATCAAGTAATATATAATATGGTATATTGAAAAAAAAAAGCAACACTTTGTTACAGATTATGTTTAGAATACAAGAACCTTTCTTCTACAATACTCCCATGGAAACCTCCATTGATCATTATTTTGTAGAATTAAGTTCAGTAATTAACTTCAAATCACCAGGTTATGCATTTTAAATTATGGGATATGAAAGATAGTGTAATTGTAATAAAAATTCTGTAAGTGTACTGTATATTTCCTTTATAAAAATGATTTAAAATAAAATTGATAAAAAAAAAAGTTGAACCATGAATTTTAAAGTGAGCTTTGTTCTGTTAAAATCTAAGGCTTTAGGATTATAACCCTTGGATTCCAAAAGATGAAATTCATATAGGCATTATCTTGTCCTGTAAAATTGTACAATCTTCATGTACACTTTATGTTTATAAACCGGTAGCTCATAATATTGCAGTTCGTAGCTACATAGAAACAGTGACGTCACAGTTTGGTTGAAATGAAGTGAATACCTCAATATAATGGTACCCACAATATGGTGAGAAGCTTCTCTACTTATTTCTTCAGCCTGATATTGGGCATCAAATTTAACCCCATTAAATATTCATCAAGTACCCAAGACAGGTTGTATCTTGTGTATGAAAATTATTTTCTACTTTATTTTGAACACAAAAAATTTGACTCGCAGTACAATCATGACAATCTATTTGTTCACAACTAATTTATCTATGGTTTTACAATTCTGATAAAAATATGCACAGCACCATCACATTCAGACATTCTTTCATAAAATCTTTTTAATACAGAATTATCTCCCTTTTATTCATCAGCAATGAGGTATGAGGCACAACAATTATGAATGCTACACACAAGAGATGAAATTTGTCAACCAATGAAAAAGGTCAACACAAATATCCAATCACTGTGTGTAAAAAGAAATGACAAAAAAAATGTTGTACAATGACCATATAATAACCAGTATTTGTTGACCAATCATCGACAACGTAATATTAACCAATCACTATGACTGATATAAAAGGTAATTTTTAATGGTATTTGGTAATGGAAGTTTGTGAATTTCATGCAGTCTATTTTTGCCTAGTTGTTGTCGTATCTGTCTTCTACATATGTCCATTAAAGGAAGAGGTTCAGCTGAAAAACAAAAAATAACTATCAATACAGATATATAAAATAACATGAAAACATATATATATACATATTTATCAAGACAAAGACAATATGAGTGCTGTGAAATGCTTAAAGTTTTCTAAACATTTTTCTATTCATTTTTATTCTATTGCCATTGTACATGCCAGTGTTACGTCACATGTATCACCTATGTCCAGTATGCATATTCAATGAAATCAATGTTACGTCACATGTATCACCTATGTCCAGTATGCATATTCAATGAAATCAATGTGGTTCCTAAGATGTGTTACACTAGAATATCCATTGATCACCTGTCAAGGTGTGACATGCAGGCTGATATGCTAATGTCATGTTTTGGTACTATTTGTCCTGCTCAAACGCATCCATGTACATGTAACACGTAGAATGAAAAATGCATACAAAAGCAATCCACTAACTGTGCTATATGGAAATTTCAGTTTATTTCAATTTATCATACAGTTCTATTTATCATTTTTTGAAATAATAAAATATAAGAAATACAAGAAATTTTGTTTTTGATACAGACTTTATTATGCTGTAACGCATAGATCTAGCTCGCCCTCACAAGCTCACTCAATACTGGCCGTGATCAAGTCCGTATCAAAAACAAAATGTCCTCCATATAACTACATGAACTATATGTGTAATATATAACTTACTTTTGCAATACACGTAATACATATTTACATAATTTTATGATGTTTACTTGTCAACAGTACCTCAATTTCAACTTGAATAGTTTTCACTTTCATTTCATTAATTGTCGACACTGATGGCCATGGCCGCATGTTGTAAATATTTTCATATTTTCATGATTTTTAGTGTAAATTACAATGTAGTTAGTTGGAAACATTATCAGTAGGTCAAACTATAGTCTGATTTTGAATAAAACTACATGGAGTAACTAGACATATATCAAATCACGATCATCTTCTTGTTCGTTCTGCTATTGATTTTTTCATGATTTTTTTATTCTGTTTTGTATCGTATATAATGTGTTTAATTCACAATTTACATAAAACTAATAATTCAATTCATTCAGTTCCGATTCAGCTGCACGTATGTGTATTACTTACGCAAAACAGTACATACTAGAACTTCTTTTCATTAATTTTGGTAAAGAAATACAAAATGTACACATAATTTTCTTAAATGTATTATTAATTTATTTATCCATGGGAATGGATGAATATACTAAGGGTATCACAGTACTTTGTTATACATTTATGATAATGTGTATACATGTACATGTATTTCTCTTTATTTTCATGTATATTGTATATATAACAGAAAAAGCAAAGATTTTGTCTGTTTTCCAGAAACACCTACATGACCTATAATACCCGGTAATGAATTTGATTTGTTAGCAGTCAAGTTTTTGATCTGTTGCACAACGCAAGTGTTTCAGTTCATTGGTTATCCATGTCACACAGAAATTGATTCTGAACTGTTGCCCACATAAATTTTCATGTAATTGACAAACAACGGCATACAGTGTACATGTATTTGAGTGAAAAGATATACAAGCAAAAAAGTATATAAGTTTGTAAAGGTAATAATTTTTTACAGGTGGATGCTATCTTTTATTAACAAGGTATATAACAAAACAGTTATAGACTGGTATCTCGGACAACAGCTGTTTAGTTGAACCCTCCAACAAATTGTTTCCTTTGGCCTAACAGCTTCGGGTTCAACAAAACGGCTGTTGTCTTCGAAACAGTCAATAACTGTAACTTGTGTGGCAGGGTTTAATATATCAGTATTGATTTTGTCTGTACTTCTAAATTACAATCAAAATATACACACAGTCAAAAAAATACTTACGGTCTAAACCTCCAATATAATTCATTGTAATTTCACAATGTCCCCATACTGCACTAACAACTGGATAGAGTTTTTTCCCTTTCAAATTACGATATGCAACTCCTAAATATTGTCCGTCTACCACAAAACTTAATGTACCTTCATCCATATCAAGAACAACCAGAAAACTGTCAGGAACTACAAAGTTTTCATCTGAATTTAATAGACTAGGATAGGTTAATCCTTGAGGATTGTTTTTACCATCGTGGTACAATTTATTACGCCCTAAGTCCCAACCCCATGATTCTCCATTACTTCCAACAAGAGATTGATACCCAACACAATGTAATGGCGATTCTGCTGTGGCGACGCCCACAACAGCATGAGTTCCCCTTTGTCGCGTACTCCACACTATTTCCCATACATGTAATCCACGTGTATATCCTACTTTACCACGGATACAGTCAGTGCTTTGTGCGACAGGATGACGGTGAAAAGTTAATTTATCGTCTTCTTTCACAAATATATTTAGAGACCGATCGTCAGGGTTCCAGGAATGTGCCACTTGAACTTCTTTAGGTGGTGGTGGCATATCTAACAACATATCCAGCCGACTCGGCTTTTGATAGTCCGGATTATACACCATATTTTCTTTACACAATGCCTTATAATTTGATTCTCTATTCGACCCAGTTTTGATGCCGCCAGAAACTTTCTGCCCCATGCTCATTGCTTATGTGCAATTCCGGGACGGCTGTCAGCATTACATCAACATTGACGTTAATGTAATAAATGACAGAATATTGTCACTTTACTTCTAATTCTATATCACTTCTGGTTCTTGTACGATAAAAACAGACCTGAAACAACACAATAAAACATTGTTAATTTCTTTTGTATTTCAATGGCTTCATCAACATTATCAAGATTGTTGAGCATATTGAGATTTATAAAGTCACAAAATTTATGTCAAATAAGTTAAAAACATTATGTTCATTTACATATTATTGGATCTGGTTTGATTCCATTGATTTATTCAAATTCACTTTTTTACTTTTTGGGGCCACTTAGGGCTTGCTATATGGTGTGAGGTTCCTCACTGTGTTGAAGACCAGATGCTTTGTTTTGGGTCGTTTTAACCTGGGGATGGGATGTAAATATGTAATATTTATAGTACATATGTTTTGCTGAGTTCATAAAAATCATCATTTTTGTGGGTCCTGACGGACAAAACTGGTAGATCCATGCAACTGGCAAAAAAAGGTTGTTTTTGTTTACTTTTCTAACATTTGTCCTCTTGGCACAAATACTGAATTTAGAGATCCAATGACTGAAAGGCCAAAAAAAAACTTTCATTTCCTAGTTTCACAATGGATAAAACATATCTGAAAGGTTGGTTACACTTTACTAATTACTTGCATGTAGCAACATCAATTTGTGCATTAATCTGTGACATGTATTTTTCTTATGTGTAGCTTTACTATGATTTAGGCCTTAGGGGATGACCATTTGATTTTAAGGGGGGGTGCTTAAGCAAATGAGCCTAGTCTACTCATTATTCAGTTCCACAAAATATCACATCACATTTTTTCACTGGCACTACGATTAAGATGTTACAAAATCGCCCTAGCACCCTTCCCTGAAAATCTTATGGTTCTCTCCTTACCTTCCATATGAAGGCTGTGATCAGGTGATTGTCTCATGTAATTACTAGTACCTCCAGTCCTAATAGCATGAATATAAAGTGCACACAACATACATGTACATTGTAGTTTCTATATATATGTTATTTATGTAAATTCTTCTAAATTATTCAATATTACACCTAACTTCAATGTTATTTTCTTTCACCTTAAAAATCACAATATTACCCTCTTAATCAACATCTGATTCATAAAAAGACAATAAGAAACACAAACATGTTAAACAGACCAGACATCCTAAGTCCTGACATTAAAAATCTACATATGTATAAATGTGATTACTGTTGGCTTTTTGTTGTTTTTTTATACTATTACACAATATACAATGTATATAAACCTGTTAAATCAACAGATTAGAATGACCCCTGTATTTGGCTGAAGGGCTGTCAATACAATATACATGTATATGTGTAATTAAGGATAATCCCCCTTTTTACATCACATATATAGAATATTTCATTGTATTTATGTAATGTCACAGGTCAAAAGTTTGACCTTAAACAACCAATGATACAATATTTACAATTTAGGCCATAATAAAAAATATCAAAATTTTTTCATCCATTCCTACATGTACCTGGATTTTTCAGAAGCCATTTTTTTTTTAATTTATTTTTATTTGCCAGTTTTTGGTCATTTTTTCCAAACTTTTTGAGCATTTTTCACTAAATTTGATTGAAAATAAAAACAGAGACATACTAAGTATAATTAAAGAGATTGGCAACATTACGAATTCTCGGGAAATTGCGTCGCAATCGAGACTTCGATAAAACTTCCACTTCACAACAATAAATCACTAATATCTCGATAAAACATGGAAATATTGTAATAAAAGTATCTAAACTCTACCAGCAAGGTAAAATACTTTCCAGTTTTCATAACTAGGAAGTTCTTATCACGGAAATAAAAGAGGAGTTTCAAAAGTGAACATGGCACACAACGATCATCGTCGTTAGATTTCGACACGAAGTCTCCGCATTCTTTGCCAATATCTTTTTTGTTAATTAATATTTTTCATTCAAATTTTCTAAACTGTACTACAAAATGATTAAGGAGAACAGTTCACTTTTCAGTTAAGAAATATGTCAACTGAATTAAAAGTAGTTAAAGAAGTTCTGATGTGGCCGTATCATGTTTGTTGTAGAGTTGCCAATCTCTTTAATTATATGTCTCTGATAAAAATAAACTTGTCCTGCCATCCTAGGTCTTTCAAAAGTGGACAAAAATCTATTAGTTCTTCTATAATGGCTTATGAATTACTAGTAAATATTGGGGGATCAAAATTTATGGTATTTTGAGATTTTCTAATATAGCTCATGTATATATGGCTATATTCTGCATGTTCATGTTGGGAAGTATTTTATCAGCAAAAAGTAGCATTTATTTAGCATAATATTTAGGAACCATAGTTACTATGGTTACAGGGAAAAGATCAAGTCTTTGGAAAGCATGACTTTTTCAAAATAAATAGCATCTGGAATGTGGGGCTACAATAGCCACTGAAACAGAGAAGGCTGCAATTAAAGTTATTGGAGTTGCAACAAGCCATTTGTGTATCATGATGCACATGATGTTTTTGAGCTAAAATACAGTACAGCCTGAGACTTGCTGGGATAAATCACTTGGCCCAAAACTCATCAAAAATCATTGGACCGGAACCAAACTTACAGTACAGCCAGCTGCAGAGACTTACTGTGATAAATCACTGTGATATATAGACATACCACCCTGCTTAGTGAAATGTGTATATACATTTTGTATTATTTCCTGTTTGAGCTATATAAACAATTTCTTTTGCATTTAGAGAGATGCAGTCTAACACTTCATATGCAAAAGAAATTATGTGGATAGATCAATCAGGAAAAAAGATACAGTCATTTGAAAATTTATAGAGATATGTCTATCACAGTGATTTATCATGGTTAGTATCTGTAACTTATAGTGGTAGACCAAAATACATATTACTACATCAATACCTGCAATGTTGCAGGAAAAAAAGTGTGGAAAACTGACATTTTTCAAAGATTTTCTAAGTACAATTTCCACAGCCCCATCAAAAATCGGTGGATCAGAACCAAATTTAAACTTGATCTGTTACTCATTGAGGCAGACTCACACACAAAATATTAGATCAATACCTGCAACGCTTAAGAATAAAGTGCGGGAAAACCTGACATTTTACTCAAATTTTCTAAGTCCAAGACCAAAAATGCTGTCAAAAATCAGTGGACCTGAACCAAGCTTAAACTTGATCTATAACTCATTAAGGTAGACTAACATACAAAATATCAGATTAATACCTACAACCGCTAGAAAAAAAGTGCGGAAAACTGACATTTAACTAAAAATTTCTAAGTCCAAGGCACATAACTCCATAAAACAAGATGTGTTTGTGAAACACTACATACATTGTTTGTATGCCCCCAGATTCTACAGTAAAATATATGAAAATATCCAATTTTACCCCTTTTGACCTCTGTGACCTTGACCTTTAACCTAATTTTTTTGCATATTTATGTTCATATTGACAAGACCTATACACTTGCAAAGTATTAAAAGTCTATCTTAATACATAGTTCAAAAGTTGTTTATTACCATAAAAACACCCAAATTAAACCCTTTATTCTGAAGCAGATGAAGCCCCTTTGGGCCTCTTGTTTATTGAAATGGTTTTAATTGTTAAAAGTATCTATTTAAACATGCTACATTTGTATAAGAAACCTACAGAAAAATACTGCATCATGATATATATGACAAAATATTTAAAAATTCAATTTTTCCTTCCCCCCCCCCTTTGGGCCTCTTGTTTCTCAAAAAAGGTAAATACTACCTCAAATCTGATGTCATAAATCAGTTGTGCAATTTTATTAGCAATAACATAAAACAAACCCCTTCTCAATACGATAAATAATAAGGATTCTACAGTCAAATATGAGAAAACAGCCAAATTCATCCCTTTTTGACCTCTGTGACCTTGACTTTTGACCTGACCTATTTTTTTTGCATATTTATGTTCCTCTTGACTAGACCTATACACTTGCCAAGTATCAAAAGTCTACCTTATATAGTTCAAAAGTTATAGCCAAGGTTAAAGTTT
>MJUU01015362.1:95933-115063 GCA_002080025.1 Modiolus philippinarum | reverse complement strand
CCTTGATCTTGGGGCATAAAAAGTCGAGCAATCCGCAGAAAATATTGTTACAGATGTTTATGCTATGAACTTGTACTGTCAGTACAGATCCAATATCTAATTTGAACAATGTTTCTCAGGTTATTCTCCAGCTTGCAGTCAAATATTAGGCTTTTTACAATGAACAATAACTCCTAGTACATTATATACCATGCGATCCTCTCAGTAAGTGATGATTTAACAAGTAAGTCCTGATTAGCCACTGAAATATTTAAACTTGACTCCCAAATTTTTCGACTGGCTCTTAGTTTTAGGAGTGGTAATTTTGATGACGGTTTGGTTTATGATATTGGAAAGGCGGCATATGATGCAAACCATGCAGCTCTAATTACATGTGGGCTGAAAAAAAAAATTTCAGTCTTCTTTAACAAGCATTTTTTCTTTTGCAAAATCAAAAAATACTTTACATTTTAAGAATAAATCATTCAATTTATTCTAATTATTTCAATCTCCTGCGTTTTTTCATGATGCCATAGAGTTACCTCTGTTGTAATGGCAGTGGAGTTGCTAGGACAAAATAATTGTAAAATGTATCATGATCTTTACATATTTGCATTTATAATATCACAATATATATATCGTTTGCCAACAAAGGTGTATCGCTACACCCCTATTTAGGAGTTTAGGAGATAGCTGGCCCCTTGTGTCAAAATGTTAGTTTGAAGCCTGTGAGACCTGACAAGCAAATATGATCAATGTACCCTTGTTGTTGGCAGTGAATATTTTATTTTAATTTCAATCATGTTCATCACTGTAAGACATGGCATAAACAAACAAAAAAAGTCTAAACTAGAGCTGTCGCCGAATGGCAACCAATTATGCTATCATGTTCATATTTAATGCTTTGAAAAGATTTCAATTAGCAATGCATGTCAACACAAGTGATCATCTGCTCCATGTTTTCAATATTAGTGTAGCTGATGTTATCAAGCTTTTCGTTGTTCTTTCTCTTAAGTCACCATGCAAAGTTCATGATTAATCACATTTTTTTTCTATTTTTTTCTACTACCAATATCAATTGTTTTTCCTTTGGGGACGTACTTCTACGTCCTTGCCTTTAGAAATTTTGTCACCACAATAATTACTAACACTAGTACATGTATGTAAATCTTGTACAGTAGTCCCCCTCTTTAGAGACAATCCCCAATCCCATTTGCAACAAAAAAGCGACCTTAACTAAAGTTGGACTCGTAAATGGAATAAACCAAATGAATGAAATGGTTTACATTTGCTACTTCAAAAATTATGGCTCTTGTTGTTTATGCTGTTCACTTTACGGAGAGAGTCCGCCATCATTCGTTTTTGTCCACAATAACGTACATGTTTGTACTTAAAAAAAATTCTTGAATTCAGGGGTTTCAAGCAATGAAATGTCCATCCAACTTCATTGACCGTCTCCCTTTCTACTGGATTTGACCCAGGACGTCCTTGATGCAATGAGTTTAACTTTGTTTTAGAGCATAAACAATTTTCTCTGAGGCAGTTCGATCCACAACAATAGTACACCCCCTGATTCGTTTAACTTGTCTTTTTTATCGTTCGTTTTGCGTTTTCCGTTCGTTCGTGTATCGTTTTCCGTTCGTTTGCGTTGATGGTTCGTCTGCACGATAAACGCGTTCGTTCGTTCGTGCAAGGAATCAAACGATTGAAAACCAAATAATTAAATTTGATTGGTTACTGTAAAATACTAATTCGTTCGTCTGGACGAACGCCGCTATCGTTCGTTCGTCTGCACAAATGCTAGTATTGTGCGTTCGTTTGTGCGTTAGTTCATCATCACAATCCCTGTTATCGTGCACCGATGATTTAGCAGTACATTATTTATAGTGACTTTCTCCATTCGTCTATAGTTCAAATTTTTATTTACTTTGATCGCACTTTTGTACCTTCACGTTAAAGATTCACCTACTGAATAGGTTGCCTGGCTTCATATAAAAAATTCGACGTCTTTAAGAGACTGTTCACGATATCAAACACCAAACAACACCATCTGCATGTTCGGTCAACGTTTAAAATTTATAAACAAAAAACTTCTTAGAAACAAACTATTTACGTCAATAATAACATAATACAGACTTTATGTAATATCTGGGACTAATATACAATCAGAGACATATAATTAATTTAAGACAAAAATACTTGTTTCTTCCATCCGGATGGTCGGTGTACACAGGGCTTGAATATATAAATGCATTAATTATCAAATAAATGAACGTGCAGAAAAAGCAATCATAAAAAATTACATTACTGTTCTTTCGGAAAACCCAAAGTGTAGGATTTTTTTGTGGCAGCTGCCAAAAGCTGTATTAAGTACTAAATTGAGTTATTTTCTAAGGTAGCCTATTGAATCACATAGTTCAAAATTCAGATATAGCTGCACAAAGATCACGGTAACGGAAAAGCAATTAGCGACCGTGAAGTTTCTTTTTTTTCCATTTCTATTTTCATTTTTCTTTTGTAATTGTTGCACAGAAAATAAATAAATAAAAAGTAGATCAACCTTTTTACTTTACTATCCATACTATTACATTTGTGATTTTTTCATGCTGGACCACCACAAATTCAAAATGTATCAGACGTTCCGTATAATTAGCTTTTAATAGATATTTTAGTCAAAAGCCGGTGATTGATTGATTGATTGAATATTGTTTAACGTCTACTCAGCAATATTTCAGCTATATCAAGACGAGAACAAGTTTGTTGATAAATAATCACTTTGGGGTATGGAAATGGCCATGGGACGGGAAATTCTGACTGCCACTGGAAAAGTAGGGTGAAATCGTCAAGGGCGGGGAATTTAGCCTTGTAGCCGATCACCTACGGACCACCCCAAAAAGAGCTTGCTACAAGGGTTCTTTAACGTGCAGGAAGCGTGGCATTTCTTCCAACACGTGGACCTGAGTTTACATCCCATCCGAAAGATGGGTTGTGTATTTATTAATCCCGCACAACCACGGAATGGGTCCTATTTCTATATCCCGGGACCCTCGGGGTCAGCCTCCGTTTGGGAGGGGTCACACCCCGCAAGCCGGAGATACTGGGTCCTATTTCTATATCCCGGGGTTCCCTCGGGGTCCTCTGTTAGGATGGCTCATACTCCAAGCTCAGAGGATGCTGCGGGCCTATTCTTCAGCCGGGACCGCGCACGGCGGCAAAAGCCGGTGAAATTCCATTCATACATAGGTTGCTGTCCAATGTGAAGTAATAAACCGGTGGCACATTAGATAAAAACGTTCGTTTGTACACACGATTAGAGCATTCGTTTGTACATATGATTAGAGCGTTCGATCGTTTGCACGATAAGAGCGTTCGTTTGTCTGCACGCACGATTACAGCGTTCGTTCGTGTACAAGATATGAATTGTCGTTTAGACGATACTGGCGTGTATTACCTTTCGTTCGTTCGTTTGTCGTGCGTTCGTGCATCGTTTATCGTTTTTCGTTCGTTCGTATATCGTTCGTGTGGATAAGTTAAACGAATCAGGGGGTGTATCTATTGTTCAACAATAGCAAGATCAAACTCACGTATTGTACCGGAAGATTACGCAATGTTATGGTTAACTGCACATGTCTTGTCAAACAAGAGTAATAGTCCACTCTACTCTTTTCCAACTAGTTTAGTTAAAGTGTGACGTTACAGACTGATCTTTCGATGTATTCCATTGGTCACTCCTTATTCTGATCCGGATTTCCCTCGTATGGACCAAAACAATAGTTGTTGATCGAACTGCCTCTCTTTAAACCGCCGCCATCTTTGTTTACAGATTGCACAATCACTTTGGCAAATTGTATCAGTTAATTTCATTGGTCCCCTGGATATTATCAACGAATCAAATTTATTTTAATGGACTGGATTCGGAATCATTCTTTTTGACAATCAGAGATCGGCGATTTTTTGAAGTTACTATCAAGAATGACTTGCCCGACGGGATTTGATCTTTGGCAGGCAAACGGACAAGAGGCTATTTCTAATACTGGCTTCAGTAGAACCAATATCCGGTGTCGTTCCCATATCATGTGGAAGATGCTGTCCTCCTCATATAATGTAATCCAACATGGACAAAGGACTGAAAACTGAATCCTCGGGGAACCATCATAGTCAATGGTATCCTACATGTATAAATCAAGGAAAATTTTCATGTAGTGATGTTCATGTCTTCAACTTTGTTGCAACATGCAATTCAATGAATATTAACATCTTTTCTCTTAATTGTAAATCTGATCATAGTTTATAACAAGAGTTGTCAGAAGACAACATAGCTCGCCGGGGATTCCAGTAACCTCAATGCACAATAAATACAAGAATGTCACATATCAAACATAAACACCCTATCACTAAATTCTAGAAGCAAAGTTCAAGTTTCTGAAAAATTGTCCTCAGGGCAAGGTCAAGGTCAAATATCAAAAGAAAGTCTCATACCAAATATGAAACCCCTACCACTAAACAACTTAATTCTAGAAGCAAAGTTAAAGTTTTTAAAAAATTGCCCTCAGGGCAAGGTCAAGGTCTAAAAGTCTACAAATATGGTACCACAAGAAAGCACTCACCATAAGGAAGTTACATACAAAAGATAACCACCCTACCACTAAAGGCCTACCTTCTAGAGGCAAGGTTAAAGTTTTTTACAAATTGCCCTCAGGGCAAGGTCAAGGTCAAAATGTCTACAAGAAAGCTCTCATCATAAGGAAGTTACATACTAAATATGAACACCCTACAACTAAAAGCCTACCTTCTAGAGGCAAGGTTAAAGTTTTTAAAAAATTGCCCTCAGGGCAAGGTCAAGGTCAAAATGTCTACAAATATGGTACCACTAAAAAGTACTCATCACAAGGAAGTTACATACCAAATATAAACACACTACCGCTAAAAGCCTACCTTCTATAGCCAAGGTTAAAGTTTTTTTAGAAATTGCCCTCAGGGCAAGGTCAAGGTCAAAATGTCTAAAAGTATGGTACCAGAAGAAAGCTCTCATCATAAGGAAGTTACATACCAAATATGAACACCCTACCACTAAAAGCCTACCTTCTAGAGGCAAGGTTAAAGTTTTTTGAAAATTGTCCTCAGGGCAAGGTCAAGGTCAAAACGTCTGCAAGTATGGTACCAGAAGAAAGCTCTTATCATAAGGAAGTTACCTCCTAGAGGCAATGTTAAAGTTTTTTAGAAATTGCCCTCAAGGCAAGGTCAAGGTCAAAATGTCTACAAGTATGGTTACCAAATATGAACACCCTACCACTAAAAGCCTACCTTCTAGAGGCAAGGTTAAAGTTTTTTGAAAATTGCCCTCAGGGCAAGGTCAAGGTCAAAATGTCTACAAGTATGGTACCAGAAGAAAGCTCTCATCACAAGGAAGTCACATACCAAATATCAACATCCTAGCTCTTCAGGTCTCCATTCCAGAAGCCAGGTTAAAGTTTTGCTGATGCTGACGCCGACGGTATGACAATAGCTCTCCGGACATTCGTCCCGGCGAGCTAAAAATAGTAATGGTGCATTACATGATACCACGCCATATAATTTCTAAGTTAAAAGGGGCATTACTCCAGAACTATGTGTACCGCTGAACCCAAAATTATACTTTGCCTGTGTTTTGTGGTAAACAATTTACATACCAAGTTTGAAGAAAGTATGTTATTTCATTCACATGTTATGACTATGAAACCCTAAAATTTGCAAAATTTCAATGTTTCAAGCAGCATAACTCCAGAACCCCTTGGACCTCTGAACCCAAAATAGAAGTTGACCTGAGTTTTGCGGTAAACAACTACATACTAAGTTTGAAGACCTTCTGCTACATTTTGTATTTCATTCACAAGTTATCAGTCGGAAACCCTAAAATTTACAAATTTTCAAAGTTTCTAGGGCATAACTCCATAACCCCTTGGACCTCTGAACCCAAAATCAAAGTTGACCTAACTTTTGTGGTAAACAACTTACATACCAAGTTTAAAGACCTTGTGTTATTTTGTTCAAAAGTTATCAGTCAGAAACCCTAAAATTCACAAAATTTCAAAGTTTCAAGGGGCATAACTGTAGAACCCCTTGGACCTCTGAACCTAAAATTGAATCAAACTTGACCTGAGTTTTGTTGCATACCAAGTTTTAAGACCTTGTGTAATTTGGTTCACAAATTATCAGTCGGAAACCTTCAGGGGACAGACGGAGGGACACATGACTGAGGGTATCACATAATACCGCCCCACTTCGTGTGGCAGGGTATAAAAAACAAATAAACTGAGGGTGTTATGCAAACATTAGTTGACAAAAATTTCATGCTTTATGACAACAACGTGACAAACAAAAATTTTTAAAGACTAACATGCAAATATTATTACTTAGGTGATCACAGGGACATTTTATGTGCAGTGAAAATTCTATTTTAATTAATTCTGTTCAAAATAATTTGAACGCACAATTTAAATAATTTGTTGGCATAAGGTTTGTTAAAAGTCCTATTTCTCACATGTACGTATGCGTACCACAACACAATGATTTTGATCAGGGATCGATTTAAGCCCTCTCCCACTTGCCCGTGGCAAGTAAAATCTTTGCATGGCAAGTTAAATTTGATGCCGACTTTGCCGCTTGTCAAGTTGAATTTCTATTTATTTTCAATTCTGATTGTGGAAGGGCAAGTAATAGATCAATTTCTGTTTATGAATGGATTGCTCGGATTGACGTGAGGTCAGTCGGAGTAAATTGCATCATGTAACATTGTGACATCCAAAAAATCTATACTGATGTCAGGCTTTCCGAAATGTGCCAGTCCTGAATGCCATGTTTGAGTCTGGACCGGCGAATTATTATCCGTGTCAGACCAGAGGACCGGCAAGAGATTTCATCTTGCCATTGGTTGTTGACTCTGTTTATCTGCATGTCAATAGAAAATGTTTCAACTGGTCTTTAAACTATAACATTGCTTGCTTTCTTTATGTAAATTTTGCTTTAGAATACAAGCTTTATCCAATTTTGACTACGAAATTGCAAATTGCTGACTTCCGATTTTGTACATCAGAACCGGAACGGAGAAAAATGATTTTTTCCAGATTTTTGTCATAATGGTCCGGCAATTTTTCTTGCTTGTCGGACCAAATGACCGGCAGAATTTTTCAACTTTTGGAAAGCATGTGACGTCAAAATTTTCTGGGAAAAATTCACCAAATATCCAAGTTCTGGTATTTAGATTTACCACTTGTTGTTTGTCTGCCTACATCATAAACATGTCTGCCCCTTGCATGCCATGTGACTACTTTAATGACGTTTAAGGCTTTCTGACGTGAAGTTTTCTATATTGTGACGTGTTAGAAAGTGGTCTGGTAAATCCCGATACCACAGCTTGGACATGGTGTATTGGAAACTCGAATATTTGATGGCGATTTGTCCGATGGGAAAGTTGACAATTTATTTCTTCATCTGCTCCTGTTGTTCTGTGATGCTTCTTGTTTCAACACAATGCTGCTACAGGGTCATAAAGGTAAATATTTCGTATTCTATCTCTATATAGTTTTCTGCGTTCAGGATGAAGGTGGTATAGTATATACACTTTACTTTAGGCAAAATTTTTCCCCTGATCATGGAATTTGCATAATTTTCATACATTTGATTTTTTTTATTGAGATGTAAATTGTTTCTTGTTGAAGAAAGTAATGTAATAAAATAAAGACAATGTGTATTGGATCTTACATTAAACAATATTAATGACGAAACAATGCAAAGGAACAGCTGATTCCTGATCACTTCCTTTGTTTATCAGAAAACAAAGCGAGGTGGTCAAACAAAAGAGGTTATTCTGTAGTCTTTCTTGACGAAATTGTCTTTGTTTGAAAAGTAAGATTTTAATGTTTGGCTTTGTTATAATATCTTAGACGACTGGGTAACACAACAAACCATTATTTTGGGGAGTAATCGTGACGTTTTACAAACATCCTCAAGGAAACAATGTGTTGCCCAGTTTGTACGTATTATGAGTCATTACTACGAATCTTACCGTAAAAATGTGTATTTAGATAACAAATATGAATAAAACTTTTATAAAAACTCTCTGATTTGGCCAGTTAAAACTTGATATTTGGGTTATTTCGTCCCAATTTTCTTCTTTCCCTTTGCGAGACAACACAGCTAATTTCCAACATGGCCGCCACAGCTATCAAGATCACGTGATCACCACATTGACATCACCCATGGGGAGCGGAGTCGTCTCCTCAAGCATATCCCCCACGCTTCACAATTAGCATAATTTTTAATTGGTATGATCTAACGGTAACTGATTCAATAATTAATTAATTTGAAAATACCAATTATTAAAGTCGTTTTCACTTTAATAAAAGTGTCTGAAACACTTGAACACTACAAAAAAAAATGCCTTGGTGATACTGCTACAAAAGAAAACAATTGTTTTAAAACTAGCCAGTCTATTTTTGCACAATGAGCAGTAATCTGACCAAAAAGGAATGAAAGAACTGTACCGGCGTCCGCCCTTCATGTAGCCAACACCCCCCTTTTTCATATATTAGTCCAAGGATAGATATACTCATCGGCTTCACATATGACTTGCAAGTATTATTCGGAATATGTCCTTTCATAAAATGTGACTAGCTTAGAAGAATTACTGATTCTGTGTAGATAACGAGAAATAAAAAAGGGGTATTCCGAAAATTAAGCCGGCCACTTCTGTTGGTCTCGTCAGTTAAATATAGTTTTCTATCTGTCCCCATTTTAATTCTGGAGACCGTATGGGTTAAAANAATAAAAGTGTCTGAAACACTTGAACACTACAAAAAAAAAAAAAATGCCTTGGTGATACTGCTACAAAAGAAAACAATTGTTTTAAAACTAGCCAGTCTATTTTTGCACAATGAGATAACGAGAAATAAAAAAGGGGTATTCCGAAAATTAAGCCGGCCACTTCTGTTGGTCTCGTCAGTTAAATATAGTTTTCTATCTGTCCCCATTTTAATTCTGGAGACCGTATGGGTTAAAACCTCCATAAACTAAGACGGTAAATACTAGCTATGTATAGCTGGTTGTGCTGGGTTCAAAATGATATGCCCAAGTGTGGTAATATGTTCTGCTGCCGACTGCTATCGGAATAATATGCCCGAGTGGGGCGACATACTGTCATGCAGACTAATTTGTCTTCAGGAGTGGGATGACATTGTCGTAAGGACTGTTATCAGAATAATTTTCCTAGTGTGAGACATACTGTCCTGTGAATTGAACATTCTCAAAATATGATGTCTTAGTGGAGTGACATATTGTCTTCTACCTCATGACTCCTGACTCCAACTTACCATTTTTCTCTACGTCCTGACTTGTTACGTAAACTATTCTGGTTCTACCTCCCGACATGTTACGTTTAACATTCTGGTTAGATATCTCCCGACTTGCTATAATAACCCCCATTCTGGTTTTTAGCAGTATGGCTCATTACGTTACTGATTCTGGTTCCAACTCATCACATGTTGCATTACTCATCTTGGTTTTACCTCCTGACTTGTAGCGTTAACCAATCTGGTTCCTCCTTCTGAAATGTTTCGTTACCCATTCCGGTTGCTTTTGTTGACTTGTAACGTTATCCAGTTTCGGGTTCTACCTTAATATGTAATCCATTGAGGTTCTATCTCCTGACTTGATATGTTACCCATATTTGATCCAACTCCTGCCTTTTTACATTATTCTTTCTGGTTTTATCGCCTGACTTTTTACATAAACCATTATGGTTCTACCTACTAACTAACTACGTTACCAATTCTGGTTTTACTTCCTAAATTGTTCCGTTACCCATTCAGGTTCTCAAACCCGACTTGTAATGTAACCATTTCTGGTTCTACCCCCTAACTGGTAACGTTACCCATTCTGGTTCTTACTCCTGACTTGTTCCGTTACCCATTCTCGTTCTTCAACCCGACTTGTTCTGTTACCAATTCTGGTTTCACTTCCTAACTTATCCGTAACATACATTCTGGTTGTCGAACCCGACTTGAACATTACGGTACCCATTCTGGTTCTTCCTCCTGACTTATTCCGTTACCCATTCAGCGTTCTCCCTCCTGACTGGTTCCATTACCCATTCTGTTATCCCCCTCTGACTTGATACGATACCCATTCTGGTTCTACCCTCTGACGTGTAGCGTTACCCAATACCCATTCTTGTTCTTCCCCCTAACTCATAACGTTACCATTCTGGTTCTACCGTTTGACTTGTTACATTATCCATTCTGGTTCTACCTCCTGAATTGTAAAATAAGCCATTCTGGTTCTACCGTTTGACTTGTTACATTAGCCATTCCGGTTCTACCCCTTGATATGTAACGTTACCCAATCTGATCTACCTTCTGACTTGTTACATTATCAATTCTGGTTCGACTTTCCGACATTCTGACTCTAAATTCTGACTTGGTACGTTACCCATTCTTTGGCTTTTTACATTGTCCATTCTAATTCTACCTTCTGACTTGTTACATTAGCCATTCTGAATCTTCGCTCTGACTTATTACATTGGCCTTTCTCGTTCTACCTTCGGACTTGTTGCGTTAGCCATGTTGGTTCTACCCCCTAACTTGTAGCGTTACCCATTAGGGTTCTACCCCCCAAACTTGTAGTGTTACAAATTCTTGTTATACCCCGTAACTTGCAACGTTACCCATTCTGGTTCTACCTTATGATTTGTTACATTACCTGTTCTGGTTATACCCCATAACTGGCTTTACCCATTCTGGTTTTATCTTCTGATTTGTTACATTAGCAATTCTGGTTCTACCTCCCGACTTGTAATATTACCATTTCTGGTTCTACCCCTAGCTTGTAACGTTACCCATTCTGATTATTACTCCTGACTTGTTCCGTTACCCATTTTCGTTGTTCAACCCCACTGGTTCTGTTACAAATTCTGGTTTCACTTCTTAACTTGTCCGTTACCCATTCTGGTTGTCGAACCTGACTTGTTACGGTACCCGTTCTGGTTCCTCCTCCTGACTGGTTCCATTACCCTTTCTGTTATCCCTTCCTAACGCAAATAACTGATTTTTTGTATCTAAATTCAATGTTTTCTTATCTGCTTTTAGACATGGTTATAGTTGTCAGGATATTTTAATTAAAATTTGTGAAGATTGGCGTAAATTCTTAGATAACAACAAATTCACTGCTGCTATATTGATGGACTTGTCTAAGACATTTGACTGCCTGCCATATGAATTACTTTTGCTTAAATTAGTAAGTTATGGTTTATCTGGAAATGCTCTTTCTTTATTGAATAGCTACTTAAAGAATAGGAAGCAATGTGTTAAAATTGGTTCAATATGTAGTCCCTTCTTGGATATTTACAAGGGGATCCCTCAAGGATCTATTCTGGATCCAATATTATTTAATATTTTTGTAAACGATATATTTCATTTTATTTCTAAAAGTGATCTTTATAACTATGCCGATGACAATACTCCGTCATATAGTAGCAATGACCTACAAGATGTTAAGAACACTTTAGAATATAAAAGTGGTATTTTAATAAAGTGGTTTTCAGATAATCATATGAAGGCAAATTCTGATAAGTTTCAGGCTATCGCTATAGGTAGTAAAACTCAAAAGGAAAATATTATTTTTGATTTAGACGGGAATGAAATTTTATGTGAAGAGGAAGTAAAATTACTTGGGGTAACCTTTGATTTTAAATTAAATTTTGATAGTCATGTATCTAATATATGTAAAAAGGCATCACAACAATTAAATGTTTTGAAAAGAATTGGAAACCATCTGAGTAAATTAGGCAAAATTACTATTTACTACTCATTTATATTAGCTAATTTTTATTACTGTCCGCTGGTTTGGCATTTCTGTAGCGAGAGCAATACAAGAAAATTAGAAAACATCCAAGAAAGAGCTCTGCGCTTTATATATAATGATTCTAATAGTTCGTATGAAGATTTGCTTATAAGGTCAAATATGCCATCTCTAAAAGTTAGACGATTACGTTTCTTAGCTATTCATGTGTATAAAACAATCAATAAGCTTAATCCTATATATCTGCATGATATGATCACTATTAAAAATAATTCTTACTGTTTTAGGTATACAAATTTGGTCGAATTACCAAGGGTAAACACAACCAGGTATGGTTTGCATTCACTTAGTTATGGGGCAGCCAAACTATGGAACCAACTTCCAAATGAATTGAGAGGGGAAATGGGTTTAAATCAGTTCAAAAGTTTAATTAA
Organism: Modiolus philippinarum; assembly: GCA_002080025.1. Taxonomy (NCBI): domain Eukaryota; kingdom Metazoa; phylum Mollusca; class Bivalvia; order Mytilida; family Modiolidae; genus Modiolus; species Modiolus philippinarum. Next base: position 102,818 of record MJUU01015362.1, on the reverse strand, counting down.
TAAGTGGGAGGGGGAGCTTGTTCTTGTAATTTCTGTAAATAATTTGATATAACTAGTATGGCTAACCATTATTACTAGGTTTATGTTTCTCTCTGGATGTTCCGTTCTGCTGCTAGTGTAGTGCTTTGTATTTTAGTATAGTGCTTTAGTTTTAATCTATGTGCTTTTTTATATGCATGATGTCTGCTTGTGTAATGTTGCTTATGTGATATGTATATGTACATGCATGTGTAGTTCTTAGTATAATATATGTGCCTTTTTAATTCATATGATGCTTATGTGTGAACATTTTATGTTTGTGAACTGTATGTTTCATGTTCAATCTGCATATGTAGTGCTTAAGTTTTAGTTTCTTGCTTTTTTTATCTGCATGATATTTTGACTGTATAACTTGTGTGTGTTTGCATGTGTTATGTCTGCATGTTTAAGATGATGTATGTATGCTGTTATTGTTGTATATGTCGGTTTTAAAAGCTCTACAGAGCTTATGTTTATTGTTTTAGTTACCGACTTTAAATATAAAGTTTACTTGACTTGACTTGACCCTCCTGACTTGATATACGTTTCCAATTCTGGTTCTACCCACTGACTTGTAGCGTTAACCATTCTGGTTCTGTCCCTAACTTATAACGTTACCTATTCTGGTTCTACCTTCTGACTTGTTACGTTGCCCATTCTGGTTCTACCTTCTGACTTGTTATATTATCCATTCTGGTTCTACCTCCTGAATTGTAAAATTAGCCAATCTGGTTCTACCTTCTGAATCGTAACATTATAGCCATTCTGGTTTTATCTTCCGACTTGTTACATTAGCCCTCCTGACCCGGTACGTTACCCATCCTTATTCTGTCTTTTGACTTGTTACATAAGCTATTCTGCTCTACCTTCTGGTATGTTACCCGTTCTTATTCTACGTTCTGACTTGGTACGTAATACCCATTTTAATTCTACCTTCTGACTTGTTACATTTGCCATTCTGATGCTCCCTTCTGACTTGTTACATTAGCCATTCTGGTTCTACTTTCTGACTTGTTACATTATCCATGCTGGTTCTACTTTCTGACTTGTTACATAAGTCATTCTGGTTCTACAATCTGACTTGGCACGTTAGCCATTCTGGTTCTACCTTTGGACTCATTCTACCTTCTGACTTGTTACATTTGCCATTCTGGTTCTACCTGCTGACTTGTTACATAAGCCATTCTGGTTGCACCTTCTGACTTGTTACGTTACCAAATCTGATTCTTATCCAGTCTGTTTCTACTTTAATAATATGATTTGTTACATTGGTCATTCTGGTTCTTCCTCCCGACTTATTGCATTAACCTCACTGATTCTACCTACTGACTTGTTACATTAGCCAATCTGGTTCTATTTTGACTTGTAACGGTGCACCTTCTGGTTCTACCTACTGACTTGTTATATTAGCCATTCTCTGGTTCTATCTTTTGTCTTGTTACATTAGCAGTTCTTGTTCTACATTCTGACTGTTTACATTATCCATTCTGGTTCAAACCGATAACTTGTAAAGTTACCCATTCTGGTTCTGCTTTATATAATTTGTTACATTGGTCATTCTGGTTCTTCCTCCCAACTTGTTACATTAGCCATTCTGGTTCTACCTCCTTATATGTTACATTAGCCATTCTGGTTGTTACATTCGCCATTCTGGTTGTTACATTAGCCATTCTTATTCTACCTTCTCACTTGTTTTATTATCCAATCTGGTTCTACCTTCTGACTTGGTACGTTACCCATTTTAGTTCTATCTCCTTATTTGTTACTTGATTGCAGGAAACTTTGTTGACCATTTTCATATTTGTACTAAACTTTATTTTTCATCTGAACAGATGTTTACAGGACCATTTCATAGGAAGTAATTAACAGAAACAGTAAACTTGCAAGTTAAACCAGTGATATGAATATTAGATTCCACTTTGAATTGTCGAAGAAAGACGTCCTGAGTTGGTTTTTTATACGGGAATATCTCTTATATCACAGATGATGTGGTGATAATTTCTGTCAGATTTTCGGACTACTCTAATGATCCGTTTAAAAGAAGTTCGCAACAATACTCGCAGCTTGCTTGCAGCAAGTCTGCAGCAACATTCTATCATGAGTACAATTGGTACAACGTTTGCAGTAGGTCTGCTGCATACCGACCTGCATGCAGCAACTTAATTATTCTTTGCAGAATTTTGTGTCATCGCAGGTAATTTGCAGCTGATTGCTAATGAGATCCAAGATTGGAAATTAGGAGTGGCACTGATTGAGAAAACTAAATTTTTGGGCCTAGGGAGGCACACGTTCCTCATGCCCCTTAAATCCGCGCCTAATTGCAGATAGCTTGCATAAGGTTTTCTGCATGTCTATAGCGATTTAAACATGATTTTGGGACAGTCAGGGAACCGGAATTAATTCAACTTAAAATTTAATATTATGACCTATCATGAGGCCGTATTTTAATAAACATTCAATTTTCATGACTGAATTAAACATTCAAGTTTACTGACTTTGTTAATACAAGGAAAATATAATATTTTTTTCTTTTGAGTACCCGGATCACAGGGCCTTGTTACTAATTAGAAAATTTTACTATCAATGCATATGCACTATAATATGCATTGTTAGTAAAATTTTCTAATTAATATCAAGGCCCTGTGCCCGGATATTTCCAGGTACCGGCCGATTTTAATTTTGGATGATTTATCTTGTTCAGTACTAAAAAGCTGGTTGTCGATTTGTTCGTATTTTCCCTGCATTTGTTTTTTATTTTGCTTAAAAAGGCCGAACAAGCTTAAACGTGACTTTCAGTCGTTAAAAGGACCTGAAGAACCAAAAATATGTCGAGTTTTTTTACGTAGTTGTTTCCGACTTTGTCTAAAATTACAACCATCTGGTCGTTTCCGGTTATTAATCCTGCTAACACTGTTCGGATGTTGGATGTTTAAACCATTACAGATGATTGTAAACATAAAATTCTTAATCAAATACACATGTAACTAAATAAACACATACCTTTGAATTGAAATATTAATGAATACGTAAATTTTTAGTGAAAGGGCGGGATTTGAAGATTTTGGCAAATTTGGGTTCTTAGAGTGAGACCAAGAGGTGTATTCTGAAAATATTTCCATTGATTTGAAATTAACCCAAATTTTTCGTTAAAAAAAAGGAAAATTAAAAACTTATTTAGGCTTCATGTCCGTGATTTCCATTCAAAAATATGTTTTACTTCAGGGTCTTTAGCATGTTTATAGTAGAAAATGAACCAGTACTGTAGTATGAAAGAATGTGCAAAACAACCCCTTGTTTCTGGTTTTCTTATTACGAAAAGGTATATGAAATCTATTTTTCTCAAAAATTTAAAAAGCGTGACATTGAAAGGGGTGAGCGTGACTCGAGCCAAAAGCATGAGACTTGACAGGTCTGCATCATGAGGTCTGAGAAGAATTCGGCATAAGGATCCCATAAATGCTTTAAATTCACTTTAAATTCGCCCCTTATTGTAATGTTGGTTTTAACAATATCATAAGAGCTTATCCACGGGGTGGGGTGGGGTGGTGGTATAGAGGTACAATGTATATATCTAGACATGCTGCTGGAATGGGCCTGTTTTTTTGTAGTTGTCAACTATATGAATGGGTAGTAATTTTTTACATCATGTATATAAATGGGTCGTAAATTAATCTCAAATGGCCAGAATCTCTTCTGGTAACGATGTTATTAATTATTTGATGTTGAAGAACATTCCTACTATTTACTGTATGAATGGGTTAATTACTGTATGAATGGGTTAACTTGATTACCCTTTATTCAGGGGCCGACTCTGACCTGCCGTTGGGTGTGGGGTTTTCTCACCGTTCATTGAAGATCTTATGGTGGCTTTGAGTTGTTATTACTCCCCTTTGGGTCGTTGTCTAAAGAGAACACATTCCCCGTTTCCCTTCTTTTTTCTAATATTTTGTTTGGGGAACTCTATGAAAGGGGGTATTTTCAAAATGCCCTCGGCAGGCCTGTACCCAATTCCACCTTGTTGGAAAGCCCCACAAATAGAAATATTTGGCAGTTATGAAGAATTACAGGTACTAAAGAAAACAGGACTTTCAAGATAGGAAGCCTCATGTAATTGAAGGCTGAAACGATTGCCTCAAATACCAGTAAGCAGAAATGACTGGATTCCAGTCCTACTGAAATAATTATATACCCCCTAAAAAAATACATTTTGTATTTTATGATGATAAAGTGTTCTTGTAATTTTTTCTACATTACTATTCTTTAATTACTTTTTGGCAGAGACATGATTACAGAGATTGGAATCTCTACTATCACCCCATATTAATCACAACAAACATGGTTTGGCCACATCAGAACTTCTTAAACTACTTTTAATTTAGTCGACATACTTCTAAACCGAAAAGTGAATTGTTTTCCATAATCATTTTATAGTTGTGTTTCGAAAATTTGAATTAGAAATATTAATTAACAAAAAAAGATATTTGCAAATAAAGCAGAGACTTCATGTGGAAATCTGACGGACGAAGATTGTGATGTGCCTTGTTTACTTTTGAAACTCCTCTTTTATTTTCATGATTCTTAGTTTTGAAAACTGAAAAGTATTTAACCAAGTTGGTTGTGTTTAGATAGTTTTATTATGATATTTTCATACATTATCGAAATATTAGCGATTTATCATTGTTTATGTCTGAGAAGTGGAAGTTTTATAGAAGTCTCGATGGCGACGTGATTTCACGAGAATTCGTTAAGTTGCCAGTCTCTTTAATTATATGTCTCTGTACTTGGTAATGATTTTTGTCAAGCACTTAATCATTGTCACACTATTCAGTAAAACTTGGATGTAATGCCACCATTAGTTTGACCATTTTTTTTGGCATTTTGAAGAGGTTTAGAATATGGCCATTAGTTGAGGGAGCTTTATACTGAAAATGAAATGGAAAAAATGGACTAGCAAAATTGTTGCATCAAGCAAAGTGATGAATGACACGAAGAGCATTACCGGGTATGTCGAGGTTTTACTGTATACAGAAATAAACCTTGATTTTTGTACAGTCGCCAAAAATTTGTGGTTGTATAATGGTATGGTGCTGTCACCATTGTTGTCACCCTCTGTGTTGTTGTAGACCTGTGGACACTTTTGTTTTTGGTCAGTGATTTTAGTTCCAGTTGATATAACTTTCGTAAAGTTTGATACAATGTTCTTTGGTATAAAAGGAAGGCTTGGTTTTAGCCCCACCCGTTTTTACATTAAAGAAAGATGAAATAAAACACACAAGCTGTAAACCTTTTGCTTGGTTTAAAAGAAAACAGAAATAACACAAGGGAGATAATTTGACAAAAGAATTTCATACAGATTTGACCAGAGAAAATAATGTTTCACAATTTATCTCTCTTATCTCAATGATGACCCATATAATTTTGTTTTTTATTTGTAAACTATATAATTATTTAAAAAACCTTACAAAGTGTGAACAAAATTTATTATAGATCCTCTGATATAGTCATTTTCTCTATCAATTCTATGTAAAATCCTTAAATTTTCAAATTCAGTTTTTGCGCTTAAAAGAAAGGTGACCCCCAAATTTTATTTTATATTTTTGTCCCCCGCAGCACCGCGACGGTGGGACATAGTAATGGTCTGCGTCCATGTGTTCGTCCGTCCGTCTGTCTGTCACACTTTCTTGTGGACGCAACTCCTCCGAAACCGTGTATTGGATTATGTTCAAATTTTGTAGGATTGTTAGTCACTATATGTACTAAATAATATCGCACCGCGATTTTGATTCGTCAATTTTTATAGGAGTTATGGGACTTTGACCATTTTTAGCAATACTATACAACTGGAGATCTTGTGGACGCAACTCTTCGGAAACCGTGTATTGGATTTTGTTCAAATTTTGTAGGATTGTTAGTCACTATATGTACTAGATCATATCGCACCGCCATTTTGATTCATGAATTTTTAAAGGAGTTATGTGACTTTGACCATTTTTAACAATTCTATACAACTGTAGATCTTGTGGACGCAACTCCTCGGAAACCGTGTATTGGATTTTGTTCAAATTTTGTAGAATTGTTAGTCACTATATGTACTAGTTGTTAGTCACTATATGTACTAGATCATATCGCACCACCATTTTGATTCGTCAATTTTTATAGGAGTTATGGGACTTTGACCATTTTTAGCAATACTATACAACTGGAGATCTTGTGGACGCATTTCCTGGGAAACCGTGTATTGGATTTTGTTCAAATTTTGTAGGATTGTTAGTCACTATATGTCCCAAATCATATCGCACCACCATTTTGATTCATCGATTTTTAAAGGAGTTATGGGACTTTGACGATTTTTAGCAATACTATACAAATGGAGATCTTGTGGACGCAACTCCTCAGAAACCATTTATTGGTTTTTGTTCAAAATTTGTAGGATTGTTATTGTCATGGTAGGGACATGGTAATGGTCTTCGTCCGTGCGTCCGTGCGTCCATCCGTATGTCCGTGTGTCACGTTTTTTGTGGGTGCAACTCCTCAGAAACCGCTGGTCAGAATTCATTCAAATTTTACAGGATTGTTAGTCACCATTATTACTAGATCATATTACATCGCCATTTTGATTCCTCAAATTTTGTGGGAGTTATGGGACTTTGATTATTTCTACATTGTTATACAATGGCAAATCTTGTGGACACAAATCCTAAGAAACCTCTCGCCAGATTTCCTTCAAATTTTACAGGATTGTTAGTCACCATTACTACTAGGTCATATCGCATCGCCATTTTGATTCATCAAATTTTGTGGGAGTTATGGGACTTTGATTATTTCCCAATGTTATACAATGGCAAATCTTGTGGACGCAACTCCTCA
>MJUU01015362.1:63803-74096 GCA_002080025.1 Modiolus philippinarum | reverse complement strand
AGTTGTAGTACACCATCTGAAGATGTGCATGAAGTAATATGGTTGCTGCCCGAAATTTTGAAGGGGAGATAATTCGTCTTTGATTATTTTCTGGAAAAAGGGGGGGAGGCAAACCTTGTCAGCGCATGTTCTCCTAAACGGCTGCTTGGATTTCGATGAAATGTTACACAGTTGTAGTACATCATCTGAAGATGTGCATGAAATAATATGATTGCTGCCCGAAATTTTGAAGGGGAGATAATTTGTCTTTGAATATTTTCTGGAAAAAGGGGGAGGTGAACCTTGTCAGCACATGTTCTCTTAAGGGGATGCTTGGATTTTGATGAAATGTTACACAGTTGTAGTACACCATCTGAAGATGTGCATGAAGTAATATTTTCAATAGATATAGAAATCCAGTATTCCTTCTTACTGGTATCCGAGGCGATCGTTTCCGCCCTCAATTACAGTTTTGTTTCTGATACTTCAAGTTGGCTTGTCTATTATTGTCATCAATGTTTTTATCAGAAACAAAACTTCCATTGTTTTTCTGCATTAATATTTTCCCCAGATACCATAATAAATTATTACTTGATCAAATCTAATCTGTATTTCAGGGAGTTGAAGTGATAGAAAGTCCTGATCAAGACTATACAGACTTTACAAAGGCACTGATGATTACATCAGAGAAAATAATAGGAAAAGAGGTAAATGTCATAAGTCTGTCCTTCTGAGGAAACTCCTATGTCCATCTAAGTATGTCATACTGGGTAAATCTGGTGTCCTTCTGAGTATGTCATACTGGGTAAATCCTGTGTCCTTCTGAGTTAACTCAAACGTCCTTCTTGGTAAACTTAGTGTGCTTCTGGGTTAATTCAGTGACCTTCTGCATAAAATCAAATGTCCTATTGGGTTAATAATTGTCCATTTAAAGTAAAGTAAATGAAAAGATCAGTTTGATATATCTTCTGTGGTAAACTCAAATGATTAAAAACAATTTTATATCTCTTTCTGCTTAAATTCAGACAAAGAGGATTTTTTGGATATTACTTTGAGTAAACTCAAATGATAAAGATCAAATTGGTAGATTGTTTCAAGTGTTTTTCACATCAGATTATTTGTTGAGGAAGTATGGGGTTTAAAACTGCGCATCATTCTTGCACCAATGACAAAAATGGAATTCACTATGGGAATGTTGGAAAAATTATTTACGATGTCTTATAATAGCCAATTTTGATCAAACAGTGAATGAAAGGATATGGAGTAAATGTACATGAGACAAAGTCTCTACAAATACATGGTAAAATCAAGCAAAGGAACAACGCTTTTATTGTTGTTCTTCATCTTGAAGTCACCATGAGGCCTTCAACAATGAGCTTTGCTCATACCTCATAGTAAGTTCAAGACGGCCCCTAGCACTGATTTGAGCGGAATTCTTTGCTAATTGTTGAAGAACGCCACATCAATGTCTTTCCTGGTCATGGATGCGGGGTTGTCAACAAACATTAATTAAACTCACAGTGCTCTTACAATCACTGTCATCCGTTTCTCGACAAATGCACTAGTGTCTGAAGCTAGTGGACGATTACAACATATAATCAAACACAGGGCACTCATCAAGTCGAATGCATAATGCCCAATTTTATTAGGTAATAATGCAGAATATTGAAATTTTATGCAAACTCCAGTTCTATTAAGGGGAGATAATCTATATAGAAGTAATGGGGAAAAATTCTTTCACCGTTTATTCAAAAATAAGTCTGATAACCCCTGACTTTTATTTCATGTAAATAGAAGGCAAGTATATAAGGTAATGGTTAACCAAATTTGAAAAAATTCTATCTGATGAAACTAAAATAAATTAAAATTTTGTTAAAATTTTCAATTTTCCCTATCATTTCAACCAAAATAGCTGATTTTTACATGACAGATTTCCTGCTGATATGGAAGATGACTTCCAATTTTTATTTGTTTTTTTTTTGTTTGCCCTAATAACACATCCTACCAAGTCAGGTGTTCTGAGTCAATGTACATTCCCTCGAACGAGGGAAGGTATGTGGACTTAGAACAACTGACTTGGGAGAATGTTATAAAAAAGTGCAAGTCCTACATAAATTGTTTTTTTCAAAATACAATTTAAAATACTAAAATTAAAGAAATTATTACAAGAAATTGGGACTCTTGGACAAATATGGAATAAATTTTTATAACCCATAGTCTGGGAACAAAATTGATTTGTGGTATTTCAACCCATCTACTGGAATAAGTGAATTTGCACCAAACTGCCAACTTCCTCCTGTCCCATCGTTGGCCAGTTTAGAGAAGTTTCACTTTATGTTAATCTTTCCTCATACTAGTGCTTAGGGTTCTCAGTTTACATGGAACACACTCTCTGCTTATTTTATAAGCTCAACATAATGAATGTGGGAATAAATGTCGTAATTAAAAGTAAATTTGATTTACAGTTAAAAGGTCAAGCAGCTGAAATTATTAAGAAACCTCTTTACTAGTCACTGTTAGCAAATTTGGATGTTTCAACAGGTGCTCGATGAGATGCAAGACTTAATCATAAAAAGTTGAAAGGGAAAGATATGTCTACGTAATCTTCCCCTTTATCTCATAAATCAGGGAGTTATGAAAATACGCCTTCAGGTAAATCTTCAACACCAATAAAAGGCTACAGTGCATTTATCTCAACATCCTTATCGAAAAGATGAAGAAAGAGAACACCAACAATTGAATCATCTGGTAAGCCTGCCAAAAAACAAGGACTGTCACTGAAAATACATTAACTGGTGAAATATAGTCTTTAACATTGTTTCCAGTTTATTGCATATTTTTCTCATATCGAGATAGATAAATTTTCACATTTTAAAGTTCCAGGAAAACAATGTTAGAAATTGTTTCTCTAATGCCTACTCAATTTATTTGAAGCAAAGCGATCTCTGTAGTCTCCAGTTTTAAATATGCTGCCATTTTGTTGCTGTCATTGTTGCTATGTGTATCATTGCGCTACTCATTGAAAGGGGTGTTGAGTATAATATTTTTGATAAAAAGCATCCTGTTGCACTATTTCTAGAAACTGAGACATTTACATGATTGACCAATTGCCAACTGAGATCAAATTTGCACACATTTTGGTTATTATTTCTATAACTAATCTATCAGGAGGTGTTTAAATTTGCTAGAAATTAGAGAAAGTAAATTATCACACAGACTGGTATGGGTTATTATTGATATCAAGAAATCAAACAGTTTAAAAAAAATTCTGTCATGAAGTAAGAGTGATATTTGTCTTATCAACACATTAGAAGCATTGACGGATCCAAGTGTGGGGAGGGGGTTGTTCCCGTTTTTGGAACCCCCTTTTTTGACAATCATGTATTTTTTAATGAATATCCTAAAAAAAATTCACCAAATTTCCTTTTTGTTTCTATTTGGAACCCCTTTTCAAATTGCCTGGATCTGCACCTGAGAAGTTAAATCCGACAAAGGGCAAATAATGCAAAATGCAATGTAAAAAATAAACAAGGTTTCAACAAAATTTTCAGTAAAGAGTAGAAAACGCAGATCTATATGAGCTTATTGATGCCCAAAACAAGAAATGTTAAAACACAACAATCACCCATATTAACACTACATGTACATGTATTTCACACCAAACACTACAAATACTGATTTGAACACTACATGTACATGTATATCACACCAAACACTACAAATACTGATATAGACACTACATGTACATGTATATCACACCAAACACTACAAATACTGATATAGACACTACATGTACATGTATATCAAACCAAACACTACAAATACTGATATAGACACTACATGTACATGTATATCAAACCAAACACTACAAACATTGATATGAACACTACATGTACATGTATATCAAACCAAACACTACAACTATTGATATGAACACTACATGTACATGTATATCAAACTGAACGCTACAAACATTGATATGAACACTACATGTACATGTATATCAAACTGAACGCTACAAATACTGATATGAACACTACATGTACATGTATATCAAACCAAACACTACAAACACTGATATTAACACTACATCTAAGTATCACCATTGACTCTGGTAAAATAAAAACTAAAGTTTATGATAAAAGGGATGATTTTGATTTTACAAACTAATTTCCCCTTTAATGACGGCGACGTTCCCCTAGCTCCATCCTACGGGATGTATATATCCCAACTTGTACGATTCGCTCGCATTTGTTCCACCCTTGATTTTAATGAGCGTAACCTTACTCTCACATCCAAACTTTTACAACAAGGTTACAGATTTCATAAATTATTATATACTTTTAAGAAGTTTTACAGAAGATATGAACATTTGATATCTAGATATGAGGTGACTCGGAAACAGCTAATAACAAAGGGCATTTCTCATCCTCGATTTTATGGAAATGTTGTTAAAAAATGTCAAAAACTGATTAATAATCCAGAAAAACTGGGACGTAACTTACATTCTTTACGTAATAGTGGATATCGACGAGATATTCTGAACAAATCCGTTAAATTGGCTTTGGATTCCAGTGACCTGAAGACTTTACATATATACTGGCCTCTCACTGATACTGCCAATGTCTGCTGAAATACATGAAGACTCTTTACCAAACCCTTCGGGAAGTTTTGAGTTTGATTTTTCTTCCGTAGTGCGACAGTGTTTTACCAGCAGACTAGATTCCTTGAGCTAGCCGTCAGTTTAGTGGCGAGCACTCTTTGACCCTTCTTTCAACATTACATTTTGTCTTATGCTTTTTCTGTTCCAAGATATTGGTCATTGAGTTAGTAGTCTACCTGTATTGGGTTTTATTTGCGTGTTTATGATACTATAGGGAAATGGGATAGAGAAAGGGGAGGTTTGGGTACCCATAAACCGGTTTAACCTTACCACTGGCTTTTGCTGGTGGCAGTACCAAGTCCGGCTATCCCGAGTTCCTATCTTTATTTATGTTTGTCTCTTGTTTTCATTATTGTTTTTCTGGTGCAGTTTGCTTGTAAATTGTGGCATGTGATTGTAGTTCCTGGCCATTGTAGGTGTTTGCTGTTTTCCTGTTTTTGTAATGTACATGTATATCAAACCAAACACTACAAACACTGATATGAACACTACATGTACATGTATATCAAACCAAACACTACAAACATTGATATGAACACTACATATACATGTATATCAAACAAAGCACTGCAAATACTGATATGAACACTACATGTACATGTACATGTATATAAAACAAACACTACAAACACTGATATTAACACTACATGTACATGTATATCAAACCAAACACTACAAACTCTTATTTTAACACTACATATACATGCATATTAAACCAAACAGTACAAGCACTGATATGAACACTACATGTACATGTATATCAAAACAAACACTACAAACACTGATATGGACACTACAAGTACATGTATATCAGACCAAACAATAGAAATACTGATATGAACACTACATGAACATGTATATCAAACCAAACACTACAAACACTGATATGATTATTAAATGTACATGTATATCAAACTGAACACTACAAATACTGATATGAACACTACATGTACATGTATATCAAACTGAACACTACAAACACTGATATTAACACTACATGTACATGTATAATAAACCAAACATTGATATGAACACTACATGTACATGTATATCAAACTGAACGCCACAAATACTGATATGAACACTACATGTACATGTATATCAAACCAAACACTACAAACACCGATATGGACACTACATGTCAAACCAAGCACTACAAACACTGATATTAACACTACATGTGCATGTATATCAAACCAAACCCTACAAATACTGATATGAACACTACATGTACATGTATATCAAAATGAACACTACAAATACTGATATGAACACTACATGTACCTGTTTATCAAACCAAAAACTACAAACACTGATATTAACACTACATGTACATGTATATCAAACCAAACACTACAAACACTGATATGAACACTACATGTACATGTATATAAAACAAACACTACAAACACTGATATTAACACTACATGTACATGTATATCAAACCAAACACTACAAACACTGATATGGACACTGCATGTACATGCATATCAAACTGAACACTACAAACACTGATATTAACACTACATGTACATGTATATCAAACCAAACCCTACAAACACTGATATTAACACTACATGTATATATATATATATATATCAAACTGAACACTACAAACACTGATATTAACACTACATGTACATGTATATCAAACCAAACACTACAAACACTGATATCAAGGACTTTTAATTAGTAGGATACGAAACTTGTTCACAATCCATGTTGCATTTTAAAATCTATTGTGGGACATTTTACATACATTCACTTTATAGCTTACTTCTGAAAAAGTTATACATGGATTTTAATCAAATGATGTTTTTCTGAAAGCTGAAATATTTTTATGTTTTTTGATTAAATTTCTTTTCATTATAGCTTGTACTGTCTTCAATACTCGTGATTGAAATTTGTAACCAAGACATTTTCATTGATTTTTCTTCACTTCCGTTTTACATCGGTAAAAAATGCACCACAATTTGTCCCTAAAAGCTTTAAAAGTAGTTCACAGAATTTCACAAAATTGATATTTGTGTAAAGTGTGAAATCTATTGCACTGCCAGAACAATTTTGTGACCATCATTATTTTATTAATGCCTTGAAGAAAGTGTCCCAAAATTGACAAAATCTCACTTCACAATATATTTCAAATTAATCTCGATATGGTTATTCTTTCTCATTATATGTCCTTGACTGATATGAACACTACATGTACATTTATATCAATCTGAACACCACAAATATTGATATGAACACTACATGTACATGTATATCAAAACCAAACATTATTAAACTAATTACATGTATAAGCATGTCAAACCAGTCACTACAAATACTAATATGAATGTTAAAAAATGGATAACAGGAAACACCTACAATGGCTGAAAATTATACTTACATGCAACAATTTGCAAGGGAACAACACAAGAAATAGACAATAACAATACATTGACTTGACATAAACGCAATATAAGGATGAGGCTTAGAAACGCGGGAAAATGCGAGCCTGTGGCGAGCATTTTCACAGTTTCGAGGCGAATCCTTATATCCCGTTTATGTCAAGTCAATGTACTGTTATTGTGTTTATACTGCAACTATAAAAAGCAAAATTTTAGATAAAATAAATAGGTGAAAATGACAGTTTTAAAAGTTAAGCGGACGTCTTTAGGTTGTGATGAATCCATGCATTCTTGTAACGTCATGGAACAATTTCTACGGAAACACATTGTTGACGTCATTGACAAGGTGTTATACAGTCACTGACTGTATATCACATATGTTTATACAGTCAATGTAGTTTACTTACGCAAATAGAGAGGTTGCAGTATAAAAACAGGTATAAGACAAACATAGACAATGATAGGAACTCAGGACAGCCGGACTTGGTACACAACATGTACATGTATATCAAAACCAGACACTACAAACACAAATTTTATACATAAACTGGTAGCTCATATTATCGTGGTATGTAGCTACGTAGTAACAGTGACATCACAGTTAAAAAATTGGTTGAAATGAACGTGAATACCATGATATAATGGAACCCAAGATATAATGAGAAGCTAGTTAACTATAATTACTGTTATCTGAGATTCTGATTATTGAAAAATATTCTACAATTGATTGAAAAATGCAGTAATGAACAAATTTGTTAAGCATATGAGTGAATTGCAGAGTTTTTGATCAGAATTGAATATTTTGTGACAATCAGAATCTCAGATAAGTTATAGTATCCAACTAGTTAGTATGTCATTGAAAATTAGACCAAAAAGAGGTACAAATAGTCCATATGTGGGCAACACTTGCATGACTTATATATTTTTATGGCATGGTGCATATTGCTTTGCATAAATGGCTTATGTTGTTGTTTTAATGTTTATTCTATAGTCAGTTTACTGCTTGCTAGGAAGGAGGGGGCCAATTAATAATTAGAAAAAGCAATCTGATTTTCTCCTTTTACAGATTACAGACATTATAACTCTAGCATCGTTTGGTGGCAGATTTGACCATGTATGGGGTATTTTTAACTCTCTATATGAAGTATGCAAATTTTGTAACTCCAAGATTATGCTTTTCTCAGAAGATACAGTTGCCTTCCTTCTACAACCTGTGAGTAATTTACATATATGTATGTGCATCATCAACAAACTTATTACACATCTTGAAAATAAAAAAAAATATATATATAATAGGGTCTCTAAGTCTTGTTCAATTTTGGAACTTCTGGGTACATAATTTGTACACGGAAGTTGCATTTTAAACAAAAAGACATGACGTTTCAAGCAAAGATTTGAATGTCATAATCCTGTAATGTCATATCTTGGTGGGAAATGTTTTCAAATAGCAGTTTTATCGTGATTTGTTGGTTTCACATGATGAGACTTACAGATGCTATACTTGACATATAGAAACTAACATCAGTGAAAGTGTAAGATGAAGAAATCTGACAGTAAAATTTTTAATGCTTCTGTAAATATGCTTTTCCTGTGTAATTAAGACAGCCCATAGAAGATAGGGTCACATGAAGTTTGTCTTACATGGGTAAATGTCCAATCTAACATTGGTATTTGTTAGATGTCACAGGAGTTTTGATAATTTCAACGAATTATTTGTTTTCACTATTTGAAACTCCACAAGGAATGGCAAGTTTTATCTCCATCAGTTTGATCTTTGGTTTTTAAGGAAGAAATAGGTTCTTACACTCGACTAAAATTAAAGATCAGGATATCTCCCACTTGTGTGAGAAATTTAAATTTGTTCACCCTTGTTTCACTATGGTAAATACCAAGGGCCTGTAGCAATATTTATGGTAAGAAATGTATGAATATCTTGACATGCCCCTATTGTTAATCAATCATTATGATATCAGTGACAAATATTGTCAAGTACCTTAGATTTATTTTGGGTTTAAATCCATATAACAAGTATTAACCTAAAATATGCATAGATCATTGATTACCAATAGACACTTTTTTCATAAATTTTCCATAAAGTGTCCTTACAGTTTCAGTCCAACATCCAGTGGTATTCAAACAAAAGAATGTGAGCTCTCGTTTAGAAAAGATAAAAAAGTCGATTACAATGTTTAGGTCTGTTGTTAGGTGCTTTAAAAGTTACTTATAATGTAAAATATTCTACTTTTTCATGTGCATGTGACAGACTTCTATATATACAAATGACAAAAAGTTTTTGATTGAAGATACTTTGCATATTTAAGAAGAAAAATGATATTTTTGATAATTTTCCTCTTATAGAGACTTCAGGATCGTACCATTTCTTATAGCCTGACATTGACCAGAAAAAATTTGCTTTTTCTTTAAATAATCATCTTTTCATGTGCTGATTTTCGGCAGGGTTCATGTAGCGGTTCAGATACAATAAATTAAAAAAAAGACGATATTTCGCTGTTTTACGTTCCATTTTTAGCTCACCTGGCCAAAGGCCATGTGAGCTTTTGCCATCACTCGTCGTCCGTCGTCCGTCCGTCGTCCGTCCGTTAACTTTTTGAAAAAAATCTTCTCCTCTGAAACTACTGGGCCAATACTAACCAAACTTGGCCTGAATTATCACCAGGGTATGCACTTTCAAAGTTGTGATTTTTATGTCCGTAGACCAAACAACATGGCCGCTGTTACGAAAAATAGAACATAGGGATAAATTGCTTTTTTTTGCAAATTACTCGAAAACCGTTACAGATATAAAAAATCTGACAGGAGTAAAAATGATCAGCATGATGAGATCTACCCACTGTGCAATTTTGAAGAAAATCTGAAAACCCGTCTGGGAGTTATAGCCCTTTTTCCGTGAAATTTTCAAAATTTTTGCACTTTTAATTTTTATTTCAAAAAGTGTAGCAGATAGAGGTCAAGTGTAAATTGCAAAAATGTTCAGCATACCAAGATCTACCCACCCTGAAATTTTGAAGAAAATCCATAAACCCGTGTAGGAGTTATTGCCCTTTTTTCACTGAATTATTTAAATTTTTCGTAATTTACATCTATTATTTCCAAAACTATAGAAGATGAAGGTTTAGTGTAAATTAATGAAATGTTTACCATGCTGTGGCGAATTCAAAACTGATGTTGAAAATTGTTCCTTTACCGCCATTTTCAAAATGGCCGCCAAAAAAGGCGGGAAAATTCAACATTGTCCGA
>MJUU01015362.1:43808-63665 GCA_002080025.1 Modiolus philippinarum | reverse complement strand
ATTTGGTTTCCATGTAGATATTGATGTTGTGACTTCAAAACCGTTATTGAAAATTGTTTGTTGACCGCCATTTTCAAAATAGCGGCCAAAAAAAGGCGGGAAAATTCAACATTGTCCGATTTCAATGAAATTTGGTTTCCATGTAGATATTGATGTTGTGACTTCAAAACCGTTATTGAAAATTGTTTGTTGACCGCCATTTTCAAAATAGCGGCAAAAAAAGGCGGGAAAATTCAACATTGTCAGATTTCAATGACATTTGATTTCCAAAAAGGTCTTGATGTCGCAACTTCAAAACTGATGTTTGAAATTGTTTGTGACCACCATATTAAAAATGGCTGCCAAAAAGGCAGGAAAATTCAACATCGTCCGATTTCAAAGAAATTTGAATTCCAAATAGATATTGATGTTACGACTTCAAAGCCGATGTTGAAAATTGTTTGTTGACTGCTATTTACAAAATGACGTCTCGACTTCAAAACTGGTGTCGAGAGTGGTCCTTAGCAAGAACATTTTTATCAAAAAAGCCCAACAAAGAAATATAATAAAACATGATCAGACTTTAAAAACATTCAAGATATTGGACGTGTTCGACCTACGAAAGTTTGAGAAACTGAAGATCAACTGTATAACTTACATTGTTACCTTGATTGTGGCAACTGAAAGCCAGGTGAGCGATACAGGCTCCTGGGAGCCTCTGGTTGTTTACAAAATCGATTACTACTCACTCATACACGTGGTTTCTTTCAATGAAGACACACCGCTTTTTCCTGATCGATACGTAGACTTGACCATTGAACCAATGAAATCTTGTGATGATGATTACCGGGTATAAAAAGTAAATGGCGCTGTTTCTGGACAACATAATTTTCTTAGCAACAACGAAAGACCTTTTGGATGACATCGTTTCTTATGCAGTAATCGTTACTAAAGTGGTCTATAAATGATGTATGTTAAAAAATCTATCTGTGCATAAAATTTTGTCGGGGTACATGCATTTTAACACCTGATAGCAAATGATTTTGACCAGTCTGTCAATTGAATATTTTTTTCACGACAGTTAATTATTTAAGAAATTCTCGTATCAATCCTTCTTATGGACAAGTTTAATCATTTTTCCCTACAGAGCAAAGGTCTGGTAATTGAATGACGTTTGAACTAAATATTGTATTCGTCTGTTTCTTTTTTAAATCTTAACATTTTGTCGGTTGATTACTTTCGTCACCATGCTCTTATTGTTGATTAAAAAAATCTTATAATCACAGAAGAGTTTTTCTAGAAGGGAGATAATTTTATACCACTAGATTTCCTGCTGGTTTCAGAGGTAGACTGAGAAACTAAAACATGAAAACTGTTATAAGTTTCAAAATAAGAGAAATAATGTCTGTCATTTACAAGTTGTCGATTGTCATTGTTCTACAAAATTTTATGGCGGGTTTCCTGGCTCATTAACGTATTATATTTGCAATTCTTCAATGAACATACCAATATTCCTCAAGTAACACCTATAACAACTCCTTCTAAACTCCTGTCTTTTCTTTGTCAATCAACCAATCAAGATTCTATAGAATTCTATTGTATACCAATTTGTCATTACTGGAGTATCAAGGTAAACCCCTTCAGGCAGTACAAATTGGTATACAATGGAATTTCTATAGAATGTTGATTGGTTGATTGGCAAAGAAAAGACAGGAGTTTAGAAGGAGTTATTATAGGTGTTACTTGAGGAATATTGGTATGTTCATTGAAGAATTGCAAATATAATATGTTAATGAGCCAGGAAACCCGCCATAATATAAAATTTTCTTGACAATATAAATCAATAACTTTAAAAAAACCCTGAAAGGATATGGAGTAAGTGCACATGAGACAAAGTCTCTATAAAAACATGGTAAAACCAAGCAATGGAACAACACTTTTATTGTTGTTCTTCATCAAGATGAAGTCACAATTAGGCCTTCAACAAAGAGCTTTGTTTATACCTCTCAGTAAGTTCGAGATGGCAAGTAGTACTGGTTTGAACGGAATTCATTGCTAATTGTTGAACAACTCTACATCCATGTTCTTTTTTGTGGGTATTGGGTCTTCAGAGTATATTCAATAAAACAGATGGGTCTTTAGATATGAATTGGCTTTATAACTTTATTTTATGTATTTTTAGCTCACCTGACCAAAAGGGTCAGTGTATGCTATTGCCATCACTTGGCGTCCAGTGTCCATGGTCCTTCTGTCGTCCGTCCGTCCGTCTGTCTTCTGTTAAACTATCACATTTTCATCTTCTCCTCTGAAACCACCGAAACAAACTTAACCAAACTTTACAGGAATGATGATTGGAAGGTCCTTTACAAATATTGCTTATTTTGTTCCAATCTGACAAAAAACATGCCCACCAGAGTGGAACTTCGTTTAACATATGGCCCTATGGGAAAATCACATTTTCATCTTCTGCTCTGAAACACAGAAGCAAATTTAACCAAACTTTACAGGAATGATGTATGGAAGATTCTTTACAAAGATTGCTCATTTCGTTTTGAACTGACAAAAAAACATGGCCGCCGCATGGAACTTCGGTTTAACATAGGACCTTGTGGGAAAAATCGGGATTTTCATCTGTTCCTCTGAAATCACTGAAGCAAATTCAATCAAACTTTACAGGAGGGATGTATGTGAGGCCCTTTACAAAGATTGCTCATTTGGATTTGATCCTACAAAAAACATGGCAGCCAGCGTGGAACTTTGGATTTTCAACTGACAAAAAAATGGCCGCCAGAAGGGGAACTTTGGTTTAACATTTTACCCATATTTATATCTTCTCCTCTGAAACCGCTGAAGCAAATTCAATCAAACATTACAGGAATGATGTATGGAAGGTCTTTTAACAAGATTGCTCATTTTGTTCAATTCGACTAAAACATGGCTGCCAGCAGGGAACTTACGTTTAATATTGGAGGCATTTTGTCAGGTGAGCAATTCAGGCTCAGTCCCTGAGCCTCTATTTTTATCTGAATATATTTATTTATAAAATAAATAAGAATTAATCCTTATAATCTTTGAATGTAATAGGGATACCATAAAATCCATGTAGATGCCAGATGTTGTGGAGAATGGTGTGGATTGATACCCGTTGGTGGACCCTGTAATTCTGTGACAAGTCAAGGTTTAAAGTGGAATGTGGGTAAGACCATCCAATCACTGAATTTCTGAATATTTATATGCTGTTAAAGTACTATTATTAGTAGGGTTCCAATTTTAGTGAATTTCGTGGATCGCTGAAACCACGAAATTAAGTTCCCAACGAAATGCATTTTCCCCTGAAGTTTAAATGCTTAGAATTGTAAACCACAAATTAAAGTTCTCATGAAAGAGTGATATTTTTGAAAACCATTAAAATTGTTGTCCACGAATAAAAGTACTTCCACATTATATATAACCTGCTTGGGTAATACTTCCTCCCAATTTTGATGTTTATAGCAGCAGCATAGACATGACAGAGCTATGTTTCTTCAAAGTTTTGAACAATGGTAAAAGATGAATTTTATCTCCAGCTTTGTATGCTGTTAGGTGCATTTTCAAACTTGTGTAGGTTGTTTGTTGGGTACATGCCAGTCAGTCACTCATAAGATCTTGGTATAGTGCTAGATTCAAGTCATTCTTGGCAACTCAATGTATGGAGACTCTATATTTCCCCATCAATTCCAATCAGACCTCTGTATATTTCATATTTATGACTATAATCTAGTCTGATATCTTTCCTGGAAGTTTGACCTCAATTGCTTATGACAGTGGTTGCATGTACTTTTCTTATAGTATGTTAATTTCTCAGCATTGAGCAACACGTAAACTCACCCCATTTTGAATTTTTAGCTCACCTGACCCAAAGGGTCAGTGTGAGCTATTGCTATCACTTTGCTTCCATTGTCTGTCGTCCGTCCTCCAGCATGCAGTGTTAAATTTTCATATTTTCATCTTCTCTCAAACCCCTGAAGCAAATTCAAGCAAACTTTACAGGAAGGATGTATGCAAGGTCCTTCACAAAGATGCATGTTTCGTTCTGATTCGATAAAAAAACATGGCGGCCAACATGGATCTTAGTTTTAACATTGGACCCTCTGGGAAAAACATCATTTTCAACATTTGCTCTGAAACTATTGAAACAAATTTAATTAACCTGTACTGAAATGATGTATGGGAGGTCCTTTACACAGATTGCAAATTTCACTCGAATTCGACAAGAAACATGGCCGCCAGCACCGAACATAGTTTAACATTGGCCTTATGGGAAATTCACATTTTCACCTTCTCATCTGAAATCACTGAAGCAAATTCAACCAAACTTTACAGGAATGATGTAGGAAAGGTCCTTCACAAAGATTGCACATTTTGTTCCCATTCGATAAAAAAAACATGGCTGCCAGCGAGGATCTTAGTTTAAACATTGGCCCTACGGGAAAAACATCATTTTAAACTTCTGCTCTGAAAGTATTAAGACAAATTTAACTAAACTGTATTGAAATAATGTATGGAAGGTCCTTCACGAAGATTGCACATTTCGTTTAAATTTGATATAAAACATGGCAGCTGCAGCGCAGATCTTCCTTTTAACATTGGATCATATGGGGAAAACATCATTTTCTATATCTGCTCTGAAATTATTGAAGCAAATTTAATAAGTTGTACTGAAATGATGTACGGAAGGTCCTTTACAAAGAATGCTCATTTTATTCAGAAAAGACAAAAGAAATGGTTCCAAGCACAGAACTTTGTTTAAAATGGGACCCCTATAAGAAAACATCTTTTTTCATCATATGCGCTGAAACTGTTGAAGCAAATTCAGCCAAGCTAAGATTTCTTATTTTGTTTTGATATGATAAAAAACAAGACCACCAGCACAAAACGTATTTAACACAGGATCCTATTGGATAAACATCAGTTTCATCCCCTGCTGCAAGCTTTTTGTCAAGTGAGCGATTCAGGCTCTAGTTTATATATGGGTGGATTAATGCCAGTCCAACACCTTCCATGTTTCCTTAAATAACCCCAATTTCATGGTTCAGTTACTTGGTAAACTTTTATACAACTATATATTTTATTGTATGACATAATTGTCAATGTTTACTTCATCCACGTGCACCATGACTAGCATACCTTCCAACTATCCCTAATCCCCATGAGAACATCAAATGTTCAGGGAGCAATTATTTCTTTCTAGTTAACAAAACAGTCAGGTTAATTGCATAATGATGATGATGCTTAACAAGAGGCTCTCAAGAGTCTGTATTGCTCATCTCAACAATTGATGATACTTATAGTCAAATAAACTTCTGAGTTAAAGGGTCTCATTTTCAAACTATGTAAAGAAACCTTTACAATGTATGGTCACATTGAACTATTTTCCTTATTTCCTGTCACCTTGTAAAGGGATAGTTCTGTAGAACACAATTTTAAAGAGAACTATTGTGCCAAAGTTTATCACCATCTGGGCAATCGGTTTCAGAGTAGAAGATCCTTTAATGTACTCCAATATGAAACTATGTACCCCATTGGTAGCCAATTTAGATAAGGTACAGACTTAAGACATATGTTTTGAAAAGGACCATGTGATTAAGTTTGGTTCTAATTAGGTCTGTTTCAGATTAAAAGATCTTTTAATGTTCTTTCCATAGGTCTAATTTTTAACCATTGTCCCTGCCAGTGGGCATTTTGGATGAGGGATTGGCACCAAGTAACAACATTTGGTCAGTTCCTCACAAGGATCACTGATGCCAGGTTTGGTTTAAATCCATTTTTTAGTTTTCTAGTAGAAGATCTTTGAATGCAATTCCAATAGCTTTGAATATTAAACTAAGTTAATTACTAGTGGCCATGAAATTGATGGATCAGTACCAAAGTAACAACTTTGTAAACATTTCACAAGTATTATTCCTGCAAAGTTTAGTTTTAATCCAATAGCAGTTCTAGAAGAGATTTTTCAAATTATATATACATTTTTCCATGGGTTCCAAAATTTCCCCCTAGCAGCCATGTTGAATGACTGATTGGCACCAAAGTAACAACACATGGATAGCAACCCATGAGCATATAATTCATGCCAAAGTGATTCAAATCAATTCAATGGTGACCAAGAAGAAATTCTTTGAAGGAAAAACTTTACTGCAGAGGCAATGTGGACACGTATATATCATCCTGCTAGACTCTGCCCAAAGCTTTTAATAAAGTGCCACATTCTAGACTACTACACAAGCTTGATTATTATGGAATCAACCAGCCCACTATCAAATAGATAAAAATCTTTTCTAGAGAACAGAATGTACTCCTAGTTGGTGCTAAATCATCACCAGCTCAAGTCCTGTCAGGAGGTCTGCAAGGCTCAGTCAGCGGGCCCTTACTAGAGGGTGGTAAAGGGTTATTTTCGTGCTACGTTTTTGGCGTTTTATAAATTCGTGTTTTCGTGTTTTGTGTTTTTATTTCTTGTGTTTTCGTGTTGGTGTTATTTCACGTGCCTCGTTTTTTGTCCATATTTTGAGCTTGTGATTCGTTTTGGATATTTTGTATTTCGTTCGTGTTCATTTTCCTGTAAAAAAGTCGGGACTTGTTACAATTAGAATTGTAACGTTACCGGAAAGCATCACAGAGCAAAATTTCACAGATTTTCATTGATTCTAAGAGCTTTCAGGTAAAAAAAAAAACTTTAAATAAGATGCATGAATTACCATAAATGATAATGGCTTCTCAAGTTTTCGGCGAACTACGAGCGCAATTTTCCGTGTTTCGTGATTGGCAATTTTTATCACTCCTGTTTCGTTTTCGGAAATTTTTAAGCACGTTCTTTCGTGTTGGGGACCCCCCTTTACCACCCCCTTACTATTCTTGGCCTATATAAATGATATTCCTGAATACATCAGTCATTCCAAAATACGTTTATTTGCAAATGACACCATTTTATTCAGGAAAATCAGTAACACCAAAGACAGTTATCCATTACAACACGTAAAAGGATGGGAAAATAAGTGACAGATGAGCTTTAACCAAACAAAGCGCACACTTATTAGAGTTTCACCAAATAAGACCATGCCAGTTCTACCCACACACTACCAACTACATGCACATACTAAAGAAGTCAAGGAGGGTAGTAAATAGCTCGGGTAACCATTACCTAGGACTTATCCTGGGACAGACATGTCCACAATGTAGGTGCCAAAGGGAACAGAACTCTTGGTTTTATTAGACGTAACCTGAGAGAATGAACCAAGTAAGAAAGAGAGACCTGCTACCTCATAATGCTACTTTCAACACTAGAATATGCAGCAATCAGGTTTAGGATCCCACCACCCAACACCTGATTCAAATCTTAGAAAATGTACAAAGAAGAGCTGCCTGTTTTGTCACCAGCAATTACACCAGCAGAACACCAGGATGTATGACGACCATGTTAACATCACTTGTATGGCAGAGTCTAGAACAACGGAGGAGGACAAGCAGACCAATCATGATGTCAACTAGTGGACATCGACTGCAGTTTATATCCAATACTGGGTGACTATCGAATCTGAGGTCAGCACAGGTTCTTCTGGGAAAATCCAATTATGAAATTTCTTCCAGAGAACAGCAAGGGAGTGGAACCAGCTACCAGTTTCCAACAACAGGCTAGCCATGCCAGCTAGTAAACCCATAGTTCCATGGGACCATGTAAACAATTTTAATTGTACCATAGCAGGATCTAAGATGTACATAGTCTTCGGGACAGTAGCTGTGTATGTCTGGCATGCCAAGTCCTGCAAAAACTTTAGCAGTCGAAGATGACTTCTGTTCTACACTGCAAGAAGAAGAAGAAAGTGATGGCAAAAGCTCACTATAGCATAGCCAGGTGAGTTAAAAAACAAAAGGATTTGAATTTTACAGTTTGCTTAAGAATTGTCTCATGCATCAAAACAACTAATAGCATTTTTAGCTCACCTGGCTATATAGCTTTTTGTACCATCAGTTGATACTCATCTTTTGTTGTCTGCCATCAACTTTTCATTCAAATATCTGCTCCTCTGAAACCACATGAACAATTTTAACCAAATATGATCACAATAGTTGTTCAATGACCCCCTTTAAAGTTTGTGATTTGGTTATACCTTATGCAAAATGGCCCCCAGTGGGGAAGGTAAAATAAGTGAGAACTTAACCGTCAATCAGAAGAACGAACAATCCATGGACAATGGCAACATTTGAAAAACTAAGAAACAAGGACACCACTTGAGTACGGGACAAAAAGGAAAAATGAAGACACACATATAGATGAACAACACGGACCCAATAAAAACCATGGGTGAGATCGGGTGTACCAGTAGAGCACAACATAGTAAAACAATGGACCTTGTTGGAAAAATTTCTCTTAAACCACCAGACTAATGGGAACAAACTGGAACCAAAATTAGTTGCAATATTCCTTGCCTTTCCATTTTTAGCTCACCTCACGAGGTGAGGGGGGCTTATGTGATACCCCTAGCGTCCGCGTCCGCGTCCGGTTAGGTAGAATGGTTAAGGTCCATTCCTGCTTACTGACATGCCCCACATCAACTATATTGGTATGTCTGATGCACTTTGGGATGACGACTGGAATGCATGCTTCAGATGCTGTCTCTGACCTACACTTTACGCATGAGCGACTTGGTTGGGTAGAATGGTTAAAGTCCATCCCCGCTTACTGGCATGGCCCACATCAACCATATTGGTATGTATGATGCATTTTGGGATGACAACAACAATGCATGCTTTGGATGCTGTCTCTGACCTACATTTTATGCATGAGCGACTATGTAAGGTAGAATGGTTAAAGTCCATTCCCGCTTACTGGCATGGCCCACATCAACCATATTGGTATGTATGATGCATTTTGGGATGACAACAACAATGCATGCTTCAGATGCTGTCTCTGACCAACATTTTACGCATGAGTGACTTGGTTAGGTAGAATGGTTAAAGTCCATTCCCAATTACTGACATGGCCCACATCAACCATACTGGTATGCATGATGAATTTTGGGATGACAACAACAATGCATGCTTCAGATGCTGTCTCTGACCTACATTTTACGCATGAGCGACTTGGTTAGGTAGAATGGTTAAAGTTCATTCCCACTTACTGACATGTCCCTTAGCAACCATAGCAGTATGTATGATGCAATTTGGGATGACAACAACAATGAATGCTTTGGATGCGGACTGTAGACTACAATTTATGCGTGACTGAATCTGTTAAAAAGAATGATTATAGTCCATTCCTGTTTACTGACATGTTCAACGTGTGACAATGCTGCGCAACAAGGTGGGCTTAGCAGGCTGTGGCTACTTTCTATGTTTAAGACTTTTGTTGACCATGTCTAACAAGATCACAGGTTCCAGCCAGTTTTGAAACATAATCTGAGAACTTTACAAAGGACTGCACATCCTGTTAGTTTTTATAGAGGCAATTGGGCAGTTGAGTGATGCATGTTCTTAAGAGCCTCTTGTTAAAAGGTTGCAGGTCTGTTCTAATGAATGGTTTCTTATAAGATTTATGTAAGAGTACATTTATTCAAATACAATACATATTACAGATTTTAGATACAAGTTTATGGGGATTATCTTCTTCATTTCAATTCGCTAGATGTTTACTTTGACAAAATTATTGTGACAAATTATTGTGTTTCACAGTGAAAATACGAGGGTTGTCCGTAAATTTCGTGGACAATCTAAATAAATTGCTAAGTAACGATAATGTATATGAAACTAATATTTTCATTTACAATGTGTTTTAATGCATAAGTATGCAAAATATCATCGCAATCAAAGCACTATTAATTACTTTTCTGTCGAAACAAAACAGACGAATGTTATACACCCGGAGCACAATCATGTAAAATGTTGACATTGTCTGAGTCGTTCTTTTCTTTGAGTTTGACATTTTATAATGAACTCGCAATTCAACAAATTCAGAATTTTGCAGTTTTTTGTTTTTAAATATTAAGGGCATTTGATATAATTTCTTGTACGGAAAAGTTATCAATTTTGAACCACTTGCACTACACACCCTGGAATTTGTACAGTTTGAGATACCGTATAGTGGGTTATTTTCGTGGGGTGCTAATTTTGGCGTATTTTAGCGGTCCAGCTTAAATCGCCAAAATAAATTCCGCCAAATTTTATTCTACAGTTTATATATTTAAACAAGTACATGAAATTTATAGCATTTTTAATTATTACCTTTTGAAATTAATTAATACTTATGATAATGGCTTGGATATCTCTATACAACATGCATTGTGAAAATCTGAAGTTTGTACTCAGGCCAAGCTGTATAGGTGATCAATATTTAAACTTACCAAAAATGTAGGTGTTAATATCAATTACATGTCATTTACTGAATAATTGATTAATGGCAATAAAAAAATTAAAATCAAAGGATAATTATCATTCTTTCCTATATATTTCATGTTGATCAACACTTATTATAAACCGAAACTCACTTTTAGCGACAAGGGAAATATTTTATTATGTATTTTACGTAATCACGAAAATAAAAACCGCCAAAATTTTTCGTACACATTTTCTCTTTAAAACCGCCAATTTTTACACCCGTCAAAATAACCCGCTATATGGTATATGAAAGTTGGTTAGTTTCACACATTTTATCCATACTTTAAACTGGTTCTTGTGTTCAAAAATTTCTGTACCACTTGAATTGCAATGCAAAACACACTTTGCCATGCCCTTTTATAAATATTTCGGAAATATGTTGGTATTTTAGGGTGTTTCCCGATGTCTGAGCGAAATTAGAGTCACGTCACTGCTCCGCGTTATCGAAAAACGTCGGCTTTTCTAGAATTTCTGTTTTGCTTTGAGACATTAAAACCTCTGTTAATTTGTCATTTCAAATCTTTAGATGTTGAAATTTGGAAGTTTTGATTTTGAACATAATATAAAGATTGCAATGTCATTTTCATTCCACCATTCACTGAATTCTATGAAATACCTACAAAATAATAAATATAAGACACTACGTTTGACATGTAATATTCGTGTTGCTCCGGGTCACTATTCCGGGGCTTTTTACGAAGACATATTTGCAATTTCACAGGCATAATTGGATCAACTGTTATATATCCAAATTCATATAAGCTATAAGGCTTATGAATATGTAAAATATAAATAAATAAAAGGCCGCTTGTCTTTTAATTTATCCTTGTCCACGAACTTTACGGACAACCCTCGTATATTGTTTATTTCACTGAGTGAAAATATGAGATTTATTCAACTGGGAAAACTTTATAAATCACCACTTCTCTATACAGTAATATTGATTTAATTCCAGAAAAACAAAGATTGAAGTTTGGAGAATTAATCAGCACATCTAACACACTGGAAAGTGAAAATACAGATGTTGTTACCATAGAAACTGATAGTCCATTATTGTGGATGATGGGTATTAATATACATTATATTCTACCTAATGGAGACTGAAGAAGTGAGGGTAACTGTTCTAATGTGTGTAAATTTTGTGCAATTTTGTGATATATTATCTATTCATTTTTAATTCAAGGTACTGGCAAATCAATTTATCATTTACTTAATTCGATTGCTGTCTGTTACCGATGAGAGGATTGATAGAAATTTTTCTTTAATTTTATGTTTAGTGTTAAGAAAACAATTTATCATATGATTTTATTTTTTTCTGATTTCTAATTGGCTGAAAACAGCTTGAAAAGGAATGAGTATGTATTATGTAAACCTCAAATGGGCTAAAAATAGCTTTCAGATTGTCTGGAATGTCATGTCAAACTGCAATGGGTTATAAATAGCTCGCAGGTTGTCTTGAATGTTATGTCTCCCTGCAAAAGGCTAAAAATAGAAATAAAAAATTCTAGGTTTTCATAGTCAATCAAATTTAGGAAAGATCAAACAGCAATACTTGTTTTTTGAATGTTTAATATTGTTTTTTTTTGTAAATTGTAAATTAAAGATGAAATAAATTCTATTCATACAATTTATACAGAATGAATTGCTAAATTCACAGTTAAATTTAGTATTTTGTTATTTATTTACAAAGGAGAAAAAAAGACATCAAAATTTCAGTTTTCTCTTTGATGTATAATCATATAATAAAACAATAATTGACTTTGAATAGGTTGCTACAAGGATTTCTCTAATTTCTAGCAAATTCAACCAACGCCTGACTGGTGTGATAAAAATATTTCTCGTCTCTAGTGAGAGAACAACTCGTGTGAAATTTCCTGCAAAATCTATTCGGAACATAATCCTCAGTGTTTTACATTATGTCATTAGAGAAACATTTTCTACAACTTAAACACGTTGATTATGAAATTTCTCACATCTTGTTAAATAAATTTTGAAATTTTTAAAAACTCGGCAAGCCTTGTTTTCAAACATTTGCAAAATTTATTTAACTTGATGTGAGAAATTTCATAATAAACTTAGTTCTCGTAGTAAAAACTATATTTATCAACTCTCAAGGCAAATAATTCACCTCGCTTTCAGCTTGGTGAATATAACTTTTTTTCAGGTTGATGAATCCCAACCTATATCAAAATCAATAATTGTATAATATTTTATTTGGAAATTCCATGACTGCATACAATAATAGTGCCATTCTTAATACCATAAGTTTTTTTTTACATTTTCATTGTTTTGTTGTGTATATACCACAGATGGAGTAACTGTAATCAGCTGCAATGGATTACATTTTACTTTTTTGTCATGTAATTAAATGTAATTTTTAATCAGAAAATATTTTAGATTATATGTAATAACTAAAATTTTATCATGATTACATTAAGATTACTTTTAGATAAATGCATTTCATATATACAAATTGATATATTTATAGTTAATAATTATAGTATAACTAATTGACCGTCGTGAATATCAATAAAAATGTCACGAGTGCCGAACAACGCAGAAGGATTTAACGAGTTGCAGAACTTGTTCTGCAACGAGTTAAATCCACTGCGTTGATCGACACGAGTGACATTTTTATTGATATTCATGACGGCCAATTAGTTATGCTTTTTATTATATAGATTTTCTACTCAAAAACCGAGATTTTAGATGCGGATTATTTTTTTCATGTCAATACGCCAGTTGTTTACTTGACGACGACATTGAAGAGACATTGTGACGTCGCTTCAGTAAGACGTCATCCAGTGACTAGAAATCCTTTATTGTCACCAGTGATAATATGACATTTATTTAACTGAGAAAACTCGATATATCACCGCTATCTATATAATAATGTTTTTTTTTCAAATTTTGTTTGTTACTATTTAATCTTTTGTCGTTGGAATTAATTGCTTAATTAAGTTATGTATCCATTATTTATTAAAATGTATTTCATTTAAAAATTTTTTTTCTGTCCTTCCGTCAGTGGTCTGTTAACTTTTCATATTTACATCTTCTCATCTGAAACCAATGAAGCAAATTCAACCAAACTTTACAGGATTAATTTATGGAAGGTCCTTTACAGAACTGCCCATTTCGTTAAGATCTGACAAAAAACATGGCTGTCAATGTGGAAAATAGGTTTAACATTAGACCCTTTTAGAAAAATCTCATTTTCATCTTCTCCCCTGAAACCACTGAAGCAAATTAAATCAAATTTTACAGGAATGATGTATGGAAGGTCCTTTACAAAGATTGCCCATTTTATTCTATCTGATGAAAAATGTGGCCCCAATGTGAAACATAGTTTTAACATTGGACCATATAGGAAAATCTGATTTTCATCTTCTCCTCTGGAATCACTGAAACTTTATAGGAATGATGTATGGAAGGTTGTACACGAACATTGCTTAATTGAGGGTGTGAATGGGGATACTCTTTTGACGGTTAACGGTAAAAAATTCAGTCATATGACGTTAGTGGTAGGATATTTTGAGCCCTTTCATGATTTACGCTAGAATTTTTGGTGCATGATGGTAAAAATTTTATCGTTAAAGACGTAAAGGGTAGCAGAAAAGGCCGTTTCACGGTTAGGGCATTCATACCCTCATAATTATTATCTGTACCGTACTGATAGTGTTTCTCTGTTGATTTGTTGTTTCTGATGTTACCATTTTCCTTGGAGTATTTGTTTTGGATTGACTCTTTAGTTTTCACTTACTTTATTCCCATCCGACAAAATCATGACGGCCAGTGTGGAACTTAGGTTTAACATTGGACCATATGGGAAAAATCACATTTGCATCTTCTCCTCTAAAACAAATTCAACAACACTTTACACAAATGATGTATGGAAGGTCCTTTACAAAGATTGCTCATTTTAATAAAATCTGATGAAAGATATGGCTGCCAACACTTAACATAGTTTTAACAGAAAACTCATTTTTAGCTCACCTGGCCTAAAGGCCATGTGAGCTTTTGCCATCACTTGGCGTCCGTCGTCGTCCGTCCGTAAACTTTTCACATTTTTGCTATCTCCTCAGAAACCACTGGACCAATTTGAACCAAANGGGAAATGCCTTGTGTATATATCTTGTTGAAATCATTCACATGTTATGGTCATATCGTGAAAAACTGTGTAAAAACTTTTCTGCAATCAAGGATTTGAAAATTGTTGCTAAATTCTACTTTCAATCATGCTTGTGTAGTGCAACTACTGGCGTACTGCGCCTCTGCATGTCTTGCTGTTGCAACGAAAATAATTTGTGCTCTTACATGTGAGATGGTGAAATAAATCGTTTTGGTCGTATAAAATGAATAATTTATATTTTTATTTAATATTCAACATTTTACCATCAAACACCAGACATTACAGAATTATTTTAGGTATGTCCAGTGTCACCTGGAAATCGATGTGTATTCCAGTAAAATTTATATTTCGTAAGTCTTAAAAAAAAATATGCTGAAACAAAATACAAAATTTTAGGAATAAAAATAAGATACAACAATAATATATGATTTTAAAAGTTTAATAAATGTGATTGCATATATAACTGCCTCAAGTTCTATGCATTTTAGCATTTTAGGGGTAATTTTATTTATTTAAAAAAAAACATTTCAGTTTGAATAAACATCGCAAAAATGTTAATCTGACCCCTTGCTATGTGTACACGTGTCGGAAGGTGCTCAGGTAAGTTTGTCAGGTCACCTGTGCTGTGTAATACGATGAAAACAAGTGCCGATTTTCAGTTACACAAATAGAAGAAACTGCGGCTAATAGCCGCAGTTTTGTAGATGATGATCGTCCACCTGGTGGCGCTTTAGTAATTGGAAAGTCGTCAATTGGGGTATATTATCAGTTATTTGTTAATTATATTTTAGGGGTTGAATGGTGCATCATCATACATAATAGGAGTTTCCGCGAATCCAATAGCGACGTCACAAAATCTAATTTACATATGCAAATCAGTATTTTTGGTTGGCAAAGCCAAAGAATTATCATTATATAGCATTGGGACAGAATTTTTAATCTTTGATAACTTTTTTGTTATATGCATGATTTTGGATCTGTAAAATGCATGTTAAAAATTGGGATATTCATAAATTTATCTACCGATTTACTTTTTAATAAAAATAGACAAATATTTTTTCATGTGAATTTCAAAAATGTGAAAAAAAATTTCAGAAAATTAAATGATTTACAAAATACGCTATTTCTATATATATTTAAAATAAAAAGTTGAAAATTTTTACATCCTGTAAAAGTGTAAACATTCTTTAATTGAGATCAAAAAGAATTATCCATTTATCTTAAATAACAAATTCTCACCAGTTAATTGAATATGACATTTTTATGACCCTAATCAGTGACTACGATTTCTTGCTAACCAAAGGTAATTTTTCAAGCTTGTGACGTCACGGCGGAAACTCCTATAATTATAAATCTATAGGGTAAGAGCTTTCGGGTGATATACTTCTCTTGTCAAAAGGATAATGCAAATGTTCTGCAGATCGATTTATGATTTTACAAACCAGTGACTCTGATTTAGAGATAACATAAGATTTGAGGAGCTAATAATCGGTCTATGCTGCTTTTCTAAAAGAAAACTTTTTCTACATAGAATAAAGCAAACTGTGATAGATTTAGGAAAATATTTTTTGATTATCAAAGAAATTAAGAAGGGAAAAATATTCAAATAAACATGTCCTTTGATTACTTTCAGAGTTTTCTCTCTTTGTCCATGTCTTAAAAATACTCTGAAGGTAAGCTGTAACAATAGTGTTTGAAAATTCAATATCTTTGCTTATTTTTACAAACTAAACTTCAGTTCAACTAAATTATATCTGGGACTAATATATTGACGGGATTTGAAACGCTATAACAAACCAGTTTGATCCAATGAAATCCTATTGACAGGCAAAACACCCATAATACATTGCGACGAAGACGCCATATAGCCTTTTTTGTAGATGTTGATTTTCGTTTTCGTCGGTGTTTGAAAGAAAATATCTATAAATAGAACCATCTCATGCAACAATAAGTGTCACACAAGTTTTTGTTATGTCTAATGTTTACTTTACGAGTGTTTATCATCACCTTCCCAGTTAGAATACACGATTTATTTTACTCTAGGACTTCGTGACACAATATTTTGTGAGAAAGTGATCGATCTAGGCAAAGTTTTCGTGCATATTTTGAAGAAATTATTTGTTAATTCATTAAATATATGTGAAATTCAAATAGAACGTAAAATTTTACATATCATAGAGTGCCTTGATGTATGATTTGTTGTGAGATTTAGTTGATTACATGCTTTCCAAGAAATTGTGTGATCTCCATTCCCTGGTGAAGTGCGGATCGATTAATATAATGGGTTTACAAATGTATTTTATTTATCTTTATTCGTAGTTTTGTAGTTGTTGTTTTAAATACATGTATATAGATAAAATCAATACTATTAACATCAGAAATTAAGCATGTTTTCACTAAAAAATAATTCTTGAAATACATCAAGTGTGATCTGATACAAAGGATAATTGTAAGGCCCGTAATAAGTACATATCCGTTCCGTTAAATAATCGCTGATTACTTTAGCCATGACACCGCTTTTCGATGATTATCGAGAGTTTCAAATCCTGTCAATATATTAGTCCCAGATTATATTTTCACACACCCCCCGTTTCTCTTGCCTTGATATTATACCCAGTTACAATTGCGATGATCTTTTATTTTGACAGAATCATATATATGATTTTTCGTCCTTAAAATTCCCCTGCTGGTGAAATGCAGCATCATCAAGTAGATGGCGATATGTCATTTGATGACAACAATCACGAAGTTTCTCATGTATAATGTTTCCTTACGCGCCATTGAATTGAGAAAAAATTATCTATATAAAACTGACCAGATACCCCAATTGGGGTATATCCATCTACCCCAATTGGGATATTATACCTCAATTTGGGTATAGTACGTACCCCAATTGGGGCTTTCCCCCAACCTGATAAATTGAGATAACTTAGAAGTTAGGTACGGTTTTTCATCACAGGCATTCGTTTCTGTCAATTTGGAGTACGACTATCCATTTGGGTTTACTATCCAACACGGAGAAAGTCCACAGATACGTTATAGGGGGTCATCTCATAAGTCCGACACTCATTAATCTAGCTACCACAATAGAGATTCATGTTCGACAACTCTCTGCAATAAAAACTGTTAAATTTAAGTTTAAATGAAAAGTTTTCTCTGAATTAGAAGACTTCATAAAAACAAGACACCGTATCTTAAACTTGAAAACATTATATTGTGTCTAAATCTCCTCTTTTCACCTGAACTAATTCAGAATACATTTGTAGGCTTTTTATCGTTTATTTTGTTTCGAGTCGTTTAAGAAAAACCATGTTTTTTCTCTTACATGATATATACTGTTTAACCCCCATTTGCCACCTACTAGCAAATCGATAGATTATTCAGTAACTGATTTATCTACCAAGTTTCATGAGTATTTATTTATCTTTTTGGGGACGATTAATTTTTGAAATCTGGAATTTTGCACAAACTGCACAGGTAAATTGATTTTATATCAAGAGTTGTCGCGCATTGGCTGA
The DNA here is from genome assembly GCA_002080025.1 of Modiolus philippinarum. Classification (NCBI taxonomy): domain Eukaryota; kingdom Metazoa; phylum Mollusca; class Bivalvia; order Mytilida; family Modiolidae; genus Modiolus; species Modiolus philippinarum. The sequence continues at coordinate 45,635 of MJUU01015362.1, read as the reverse complement.
AGCAGATAGATTGGAACTTTCTTTACTGATATTGCTAATTAATCCGACACTCATTAGTCCGACACTCATTTGTCTGACACTCATTACTCCGACACTTGTTAGTTCAATTCAACAACTTTTTTCTTTCAATGTCCTAAAAAATACTGGAACCATTTCCAGCAGTCGCTCGTCAGACCAGTAGTTCTTGTGCTGATTACAGATCTGTCAAGGGGGTTTGGGTTCCAAGAGTGAGATGGAGCGTGTAGGGGGAATAGCCACAATAAATTTTTTTCAGAGATGCAAATTGGTGTATTCTGAGAGCATTTCAGATAGTAATAGCAAGGAATTTGAAACCAAATTTTTCATTAAAAGGGGAAAATATAAAGTAAGCTTTCATATCTGTGATTTCCATTGAAAAAATGTTTTACTTCAGGGCCATTAGTAGAAAATGAACAAGTATTATGAAAGAATGTGCAGAGTATCCCTTTATTTCTGGCTTTTCTTATTATGAAAAGGTCGTTTTTCTACTTGAAATATATTTTTTTCTGGAAAGTTAAAAAGCGTGACATTGAAAGGGGTGAGCGTGAGAGCGTGATTTTGTGTTGGAAAGTGTGACTCTCACGCCGAAAGTGTGAGACTTGACAGGTCTGTGATTAGAAAGATCTCAAAGGACTCTTGTTCTTTTTGTATTCCGACTGTCTGTCAGTTTTGAAATATAATTGTATTTCAGTCACATATAATTCAGATGGATTAAATTAATGAAATGTTAGGGCAATTGTCAAATATATCTTTACATTACAAAGTGTTGGTTTACAATCATGTACATGTTGTTTTTTTATGCAGCTCATTCATTTAAGAAAAAGAAGGGAACCGGGGAATGTGTCAAAGAGACAACGACCCTAAGGGGAGCAATAACAACTCAAAGCCACCATAAGATCTTCAATGAATGGTGAGGAAACCCCACACCCAACGGTAGGTCGGAGTTGGCCCCTAAATAAAAGAGTAATCAAGTTCAGCGAAATAAGCATCTTCCTAGACTCCGATAGACATAAAGTGAACTAACTAGAAAACAGACAAGACACACAAAGGCTTAATAAATTTCCTGACTTAGGTTTTTTTGCATGATTCGAAATTTTTGCACTGTAGAGCTCACAGACTTTTTTTCTCTTTTGAATATACAAGCACAAAACTATATCTGCATATAAAGATGATATCAATCATTTAAAGAAGTTAAGTTCCATTGCATTCCGGTAATATAGATCAAAAGAAGGTATCAAAGTTCATGAAGTTCGAATGGCAAAGAGAAGTCAAAAAGAGATTTTAAAGAAGTAGCTGGAATAGCAGACAAATTTTCAGATGAAATGACAATCTGTAACAAGGCAAATCAGAGAGTTGTCTTAAAGCATTGATTTTGAGGGTCTATACATGGATGAATTTAATTTAAGATGAGAGTAGAAATACCGAAAATACACATTCGATCCTATAACGCTAAATATCTCTCCATACAAGTGTGCACTGTACTAATTCAAAAGATGTATGACCGTTTTTGGTTCATTCCTCCTATTCCCACTTTTTAAAAATTAAGTTAGAAAAAATAATTTTTCATGTGGGAATAGGTGGAAAATTATGTTGATAAAGTATTATACTGTATAAACCATGCTTGATTATGTGTTAATTAATTCGTGATTTAAGATAGGTAAATGGTTATTTGTCTGTATGAATTCACATTTTTATAGCATAAATATTAAAGAAAAAGTAAAATGTAAATTTCAAATACTATAAAAAAATGTTTCAAACATTATCAAAAGAATCTTCTCAGCCTGGTTGTGGCATTTTTTTTTTTTTTTT
>MJUU01015362.1:25564-43728 GCA_002080025.1 Modiolus philippinarum | reverse complement strand
CAAAGAAGGGAATTGTACTTTTTTCCATGTGTTTTAATATTTAAAGGTCTCGCACGTAGAAATTTCAGAGTCATAAGGAACTTCAAATTTACATCCAATGCCAATCTTACATGTATCATGCGAATAAATTTACTAAATTTCCTACCCAAAAATGCCCCAACTATATTTCTAGTTTATATAGATTTTTTTTAAATTTTGCCTATAACTTCAATGGTTTTTTGATACCTGTATTTAATCACACATCAGCATAACACTATTCATAATGAGCAAACGAATGTTGATTTTTGGCTACGAGTGGGATAATGTATTTTTTCTTTCGAGATGATCCTACATAATCTGACTTTATACTCTTGTACAGCTCTCATTGCTACTTGGCTCCTGATTTGAAAGTAAATATGTTATTCTCTGGGTATACAGAGTCTAGCCAATTCACAGTCATTCATACCTATATTGTCGCCGGCATCAGTAGATAATTCTTGCCAACTCGTAGACATTTGTACCGGTTCTTGAAAGAAGATGATTTTTTTACATGGACAAACATTTCATGCAAAGTGACCATTTATTTCATTTGTTTAGAGCTCGCTTACCAATCTTAACAGTTTTTAAGTCATCATTATACGATCTATGCACAATAAATGATTGCCAGTTTGGCTGGGTATTTCATGTGAATGTAAAAGATTGCAAGTAGTTACTTCTACAATTTGTATATTACTTACTTAAAAAAACAGCCAAACATATTAACATATTACTAACTGACAAAAATAGAATAAATTTTATGTGATTTTTACATTTATTTTCTTCCATTCCTATGTAATATTTTCTTATGCATATACCTTAATAAAATTAATAAAATGTGTTTTAAATGTTGTAAAATAAAGGTAAACACAGGTATAACAGATGTGCTATTTAATTAAGCTTAATTACTATAAAAACAAATTAAACATCAAAGAATCTTGTATGTGGGAATAGGAGGAATAGTGATTTTAAGAAAGTGGGAATACGTGGAAGACACCCCGTTTTTGTGTGAATTTATCAGCATACCAATTTTGTGAATGCACTTCACCTTAACCAAAAAGGTTTTACAGGCTATCTGTTAAATACAGTCTGTGCCAAAAAGCCCGAAGGGGCTAGTAAGGTACGGTGTTGTACTAGCCCGAACTCAATTTCACTAGCCCTTATAGAAGATTTTTTGTTATTAAGGTACAATTTTAACTAGCCCACCGGGCTAGTGACTTCAAATTTTTATTAGCCCGAGACTGATTTTTCTAGTCTCGGGCGTAGGGCTAGTGGCTAAAGGCACAGACTGCAAATACTATTTCATAACAAAATCAATTCAAGTGCATTTTCGTATCCTTTTAGATAAAATGTTCAGCCACTCAAGGACTTATAATGATACATTATACGTCCTTGAGCCACCGAACTTGGCTCTTGACTACAATTTCTACACATTTTTGAAAAACTCCACCCTCCCTGTAACAGAAGAGGATGGAGGATATTTTTTCCTGAAACAAGTGCCTATGACGGGGTGCACATCACTAGTCCGACACTTATCAGTCCGACACTATTTGGTCGGACACTTATTTATCAGTCTTCACAAAATGCGTCAGTCCGACGGACAAAACCGACAATTTGGCAGAAGGACCGGTAAAAATTTGTAAAGTGTCTGTCCGAATGTCTGACATTGTTCTTGAACTAAACCACTGGAAACCAGGTTTCAGGCTGCAAAAATGACAATCATCTGGTAGATTTGAGACTTTATTTTGTTACCACTAACATTTCCTGTCAAGAATCCTTCATTAAATTGATAAAATTTTGGTAAAAATGACTACCGCTCATATGAAAACAATTCCAAACAGGAAGTGATAAGTATTGATAAACCGATATCGGAAAAAACATGACGATTTTCGGGAAATCTCCGATAATACGAAATGTGTGGAAACTTTTGGTCCGATGACCTTTTGGTCGGTCCGATATGCCATAAAGGACCGCCGCACTGATTGTCCACCAAATTTCAAATGTATTTCGGGAAGACTGATTTATCCGACACTCATTGGTCCAATACTTATTAGCCTGACACTCATAAGTCTAAAGGACTTATGTCATTAGTTTAACACAAAACTTAAATCTTTCAAAAAGCAAGTTTTCTTGGTTAGTTTTTATTATGCCCTCGCCCAAGGAGTTGGGGAGGGGATATATCATCTCGCCCGCCCGTCTGTCCGTCCTTTCGTCCCACCTCAGGTTAAAGTAAACTTAAAGGTTCATATCTGAGGAACTACATGTGGCACATCAATCATCTTTGGTCAGTGGATGCGTCTTGGAGAGTCATGCTGCTTCGGATGTTAATTGGGTCACTCTGACCTACATTTTATGCTTTAATGACTATGGTTAAAGTTTGCATAAAGGTTCATAATTGAGTAACTACAAAGGGCACATCTGTCATCTTGAGTCAGTGGACGCGTCTTGGAGAGTGATGCTGCTTCAGGTGATAATTGGGTCACTCTGACCTGCACTTTATGCTTCAATGACTCTGGTTAAAGTTTCCGTTAAGGTTCATATCTGAGAAACTACAGGTGGCACATCAATCGTTTTTGGTCAGTGGATGTGTCTTGGAGAGTGATGCTGTTTCAGATGATAATTTGGTTACTCTGACCTACATTTTTTGCTTCAGTGACTCCGGTTAAAGTTTGCGTTAAGGTTCATATCTGAGGAACTATAAGTGGCACATCAATCATCTTTGGTCAGTGGATGCTCCTTGGAGAGTGATGCTGCTACAGATGATAATTGGGTCACTCTGACCTACATTTTATGCCTCAGTGACTCCGTTTACAGTTTGCGTTAAGGTTCATATCTTGGGAACCATAAGTGGCACATCAATCATATTTGGTCAGAGGATGCGTCTTGGAGAGTGATGCTGCTTCAGATGATAATTGGGTCACTCTGACCTACATTTAATGCTTCAATGACTCCAGTTAAAGTTTGCGATAAGGTTCATATCTGAGAAACTACATGTGGCACATCAATCATCTTTGGTCAGTGGATGCATCTTGGAGAGTGATGCTGCTTCAGATGATAATTAGGTCTCTGTGACCTACATGTTATGCTCCAATGACTCTGGTTAAAGTTTGCATTAAGATTCAAATCTGAGAAACAACATGTGGCACATCAGTCACTTTTGCTCAGTGGATATATCTTAGAGAGTGATGCTTCCTCAGCTGATAACTGGGTCACTCTGACTTACTTTTTATGCTTCAATGACTCGGGTTAAAGTTTGCATTAAGATTCATATCTGAGAAATTACATGTGGCACATCAATCATATTTGGTCAGTGGATGCGTCTTGGAGAGTCTTACTGCTTCAGATGATAATTGGGAATATTGATCTACCATTTGTCTACATTTTACACTGAACTGACTTTGATTAAAGTTTCCATTAATGTTCATATCTTAGATACTATATGTTACACATCAGTGATCTTAATATTCAGTGGATGTACCTTATTCAACATTCATACATCTTTAGATTATATTAGGGTTATTATTTCTTGACAGAGCGTGAGGGGATTAGCTGTCATTCACGGCTGCTCCCATTTCTAGTTAAAATCAAACATCAAAAGTTTGCGTGTTTTTCCACAATGTGCCACCGCACTAATGCACTTTGCCTGTTTTTTCGACAGACTGGTGCTTTAAAGATAAATCCCTTTATTGCTTATGCACATTTGGTATTGCGACGTTATCTGTGTCATCTTTGGTTAATGATGTCATTATATTATAATTAGAGTTGGCTCTCTTGAAGTCAGAGGGTTTGACAACTTGCCATCTCAAAGAATGCACCATTAATAATATTTACATTACAGTGTTATATTTAGGCGATGTTTTTTTTTCAATTTTGTTGCAGATTTTATTAAATATAAAGAGAACAATATTCTGAAACAAAAACTCTGCCTATTTTGTTTGCTAGAGTAGTTACACATTATTCACTATATGTGTTGTATACAAAAAGCCTCACAAACAAAAAAAACAAAAACAAAACAAAACAAACAAACAAAAAGCAAAACAAAAAAACAAAAAAAACAATGCGTTTTTATGAAACTTGCATATTGCTTCTTAATAGCTGTCAACTGAAAAAAAACATATGAATAAGTAAGACAGGTCTCTTTTTATTGTCCCTTAAATGGTGTTGCAAAAAGTAGTAAATTGCATACAATGCACATTCGACGTATTTACGGACAAAAAAAATACTGGCGTTTGTCGTCTGACATGTTTGCATCAATTAATCCCCTCTCTATTTTTTCCAATTTATTAGGAATGCATTGAAAAAACAATCAAACTAAAGATTGAAGTTATTTCATTTAAAAAAGCGACAGTTAAAAAAATGTATATTTTATTTTTATGCCATACTATTTGCTAACTGAACTCAATACACAACTGTGTGTCTTGTTTTACATTTGTATCATATCTGTCAATGAACAATTTTATGATTTCAAACCCAAAGGATGAAACAAAAATGTATGTTTTGTAACCTGTATAAAAATTTCCAGACTGCCTAAAGACTGTGATATCGTACCACATGTGCTGTTACAGCCTGGGCCGAAAACAAGGTTAAGATAAGACACAGATTCGTTTAAAGGACACAATGTAATCTGTGAATTTGATACGATGCACCACTAAACGGTTCCTATTATTTTTTATGGAACGAATGTACCAGTCAAATTTATTTATGTATTTCAAAACTGGTATTTTTTCATCTTTTGGGATATTTTGTGCTTTGCAATTTCTCTTTAGGACTAAAAGTTGTGCAGATAATATATTAACTCCAGAATATATCCAACAGCAGACTCAGTTGCAACGAATGATAAAACTATAGGGAATAATTATGAACAGCACTGTAGAGAAATTTATACTGTACCTATACATAATAACTGCAAATGCACAAATTGATTTTTTTATTGCATCAGATACCGGTATATATGAAATTACAGGATGTTCAAACCAAAGTGATCTTATAGTTAATTTTTGTTTCTTTCTTTTGTCGGCCTGTATTTGTTTGGACATGTTGGAATTAAAAAAAAAATTTTAGATCATTTTATGAAAATTTATATTCATAAGACATTTTACATCACCGGAAATGTTTCAAAATGTCGTTTGATGTTAGGCCTAGAAAAAAAGTTGCGAGTTTAGGGTAACCTGACCCTACCTAAAATTTTATGCCTACCCTAACTTTTTTTTTGCCTATTTTGCAACAAGCACTGTTAAAATCAGAAATGTTCCTCCATTACTACAATGTAAAAAAAAAAATTTCATACCTAGTCCATAGTTGTCAAGTCACCCTCATTTGGAGGGTCACACCCTCTTTTTTAGGATATGACCCTCTTTGGTATATAACCCTCAAAATCTCCCTCTTTTACAAATTATGACCCTCATCACCCTCATTGAGGAAAAATGTAAAATTTTTCATGGTTTTGGGGTTAAAATCTTGGAATTTAATGTAAACTGTTTCTAGTATTTTTGATATATTCTTTAATGATTTTTTAAATATTGTGCTATTTATTTTTACCCTTTACAAGACTTAAACTGTTGTAAGCATGGTAAGTACTTTTTTCTTGGTCTGGAAATGTTGTTGCACGCTATGACCCTTATTTTCTTTTTTGAAAGAGGGTCATAACCCTCATTTGGTCCATTAGTGGTTGGCAAGTATGCTACCTACCCTACCTAACTTTGAAAACCATGTTACCCCAAACACACAATTTATTTTCTTAGGCCTTACATATAAAAAACGTGCTATTTCTGTCCCGCAGTTTTCACAGTTTAGGGTAATATCTTTTTCCTGATCCGGTGACCCTACTTTTTTTTTTTCCAAAGTATACAATTTTCAAAATGTTCTGTCCAGTTTTCAACAAAATATTATTTGCCAAATTTTTGTACTCTAATGGTTTGTCCTATTTTGCTATGGGCTTAATATGGCGGGAAATTACTTTTTGGCCTAGAGCATATAGCTGCGATTTTGTAATCCGTTCAAAAGCCCAGTCCCTAGTTCCGTAGGACCTGCAGTGTCCTTAACAACCATTGAATTAGGAACTGAATGGTTTTATTAAGATTTATCAGTGGAACAATGAATGTATAAAATTATCATAAATTGCAATCTTCATGACATCAAAGATTGAAAATGAAGCTGGTGACCCCATTTTTTTATTTGCTTAAATTGAAGTATTCTTTAACGGTGGAAAGAGTTTCAAGTCATTCCTATGATCATTTTAAATAGTGGGATTTATCTTTTAAATGTCCGGTTCGTAAGCAGCGTTGTTTGGAAAGTTTGAATGGAGATTAAGTGGACTTGAGGCATTTTCTACACTTAAAATAGCAATTAAATCAAACAAAAGTATGTTTTTATTGTATTTGTGGAAAGTTTTGTCATCGAATTTGTTTATCAAGATCAAAATGTTAAGGAGCCATTAGATAGTCGCTGCTCGCTTCAAATATAAAATGAGGCAATTTCCATATTAGAATCGAAATAAATCATACCCGCCAAATACTATATTGTCATTATAACATGGGCTTTCGTTGTTTTTGCATATTTTACCCCTCGTTAACGCTCTGGATAAAATATATGCAAAAACAACTCAAGCCCATGTTATAATGACAATATAGTATGGCGGCAATGTTTTATTTCTTAAATATAATCATGTTTTATATTTTGAATCTAATATATCTTCCTCTGTGTCTGTTTTGGATGTCAGACATGATTATTTTCCTATTAAAATAGGAATTCCTATTTTTTTAATACAGAAAATAATATCAAAAGTTGTTCAGTTTTGTAGAACCAACAGGAAAATGATGTTTTCACAGGGCTAACCCCCCTATTTCCTATTTTAGGCAGTATTTCCTATTCTTTCATATTTGTACAAAATCATGTCTGGGATGTGTTTCTTTTGTTGTTTCATTTGTTTGTTAATTTATTGTAGTCATCTATTTTAAATGCCATGGCCTTTATGGGCTTTCTTTTCAATAAAGAATTTGTACCCAAGGTTTAGTTTGTAAAATTGTGCATTTTCAAACTATACTGTTAACCCCAAAATCTATGGTACTAGTATTTTTAACACATGTTAAAAGACTCAAAAGGGAGAAACTCTTGAAGATATTGTTATTCTTTTGATAGCAGAAGTAATTATCTCCTTAATATCTAACCCAACAGATATAATTTCCTTACAGTGGGTTGATGTGCCTTTTATTTCCTAAAATATACATTTGTAATTTACAAAAACTAGTTATCCCAATTGGGATATAACAATGTTTTCTACCTCATGACCTTTTTGTTTTGGTATTCGTTTGACATTTTTAGTTTTATCATATTGGGTTTGAAAAGTGTTGCATTAGGAATTTGTATATATACTTTTCTATCACTGTAGTTCACATATTCATACATAAACATTCTTTTGTCATGTTTGTATTGTCATTTACATAGTTTAATTTGGCAATGTTTTTGTTCAAAAATACACTTTGAGTTTAAAAATCAACATGTTAAGTTTGTAAAGCAATTCTTAAACTCTAAAGTTATATCTATAGTTAATTATAAGGAATTCCAGTCAGGGCTTTCATAAATTCATTGTCGGAAACCCACAATCGGCCGCACTCTCGCTTCGCTTCCACTTACCGGTAAATGGAAGCAAAGCGAGAGCACGACTGATCGTGGGTTTCCGACGATGTCATAAATTGCACTTTTTATCAAATTTAAATTGTGTGCAAAAAGTGTGATCTTAGAACCATTGTAAAATTGTTAGACATTTAATAAATTGATAATTTCATAAATGTTATAAATAGATCTTTTAATACATGTAAATGTGTCACATTATTTTTCTCTAGGCATTTCCATAAAGATTAATGTCTACAAGGACAAGTACAAGTACTACTACCAGGGCTTTTTATTCCAACCAGAAAACTGTGATAAATAAGTTTGATTTATAAAAATGGTAAGATTTTACATATCTTGCTTACTAAATTTTTTTGTACTAAGATGTTTTTAACAGGCTGCAATATTAATAGTTGTTGAAAGACATGTTAGCATCATTCCAGCTATATCTCCCCTTTTATCATCATGATCATTATGCAGCTATATGCATGCTTGAGGAAGATAAACTTTGGTTTCACAACATTGACTGTGATATGCATGATAGGAGATATGCCCTGTGATAGGATGCACATGATAGGATATATGCCTGTGATAGGGTGCACTTTATTCGGTAAAATAGTTCAATTTACTACAAAGTAAATACTTGATATATAGCAAAGATGAATTTTTGTCATATCACTTGGCACTTCTTTGTCTGTTCATTCATTTTTATGCCAAGCCACAATGTAGTGGCGAGGTATCATGTGATACCCCCTATGGTGTGTCCGTCTGTCTATCTCCTGAAGGTTTCTGACTGATAACATGGATAACTTGTGAACTAAATAACATTACGTCTTCAAACTTGGTATGTAAGGTGTTTTTTTACAAAACTGAGGCCAAGATGATTTGGGGTACAAAGGTCGAAGGTCTTCTGGAGTAATGCCCCTTGAAACTTCGAAATTTTGTGAATTTAAGGGTTTGTGACTGATAACTTGTGAATGAAATAATATATTGTCTTAAACTTGGTATAATATACAATTACGGCCCTCTGAAGAGGTGAATATCTAAAATTGTCAACCGAACTAGGGTTATTTCCCGAGGGCTTTAGCCCGAGGGAAATAACCCTAGTCGGTTGACAATTTTAGATATTCACCGATTCTGAGGGCCGTAAATGTTTTATTATACCGAACAAACATTGCCATTGGATAATTATTTGAAAAAAATATTTACATGTATGTAAAATAATCAACATGATGAAATAACTTGATTTTTCCCCAGTTGATATCACATTCAGCTTTGCATGTGATCTTGTCTCGCTTGCATTTAGTTATACATTTTTTGTATATATTTTCTTCGTATTTCTTAGTTTACATGGATTTAATCGGGTCAAATATGAAACCAAGAAATATAAATATCATTGTTAGTGTTCCGACACAACACAAAGTGTCCGAGAAACTTGAACTACATGTAATCCTGGATTTATCCTAGTTTGACACGTCATATATACTCGGAGCATCGGTTTTCATGACCTCAAGTGTCGATTATGATGTCATGATTTTCATTGAAAAGCAATGTAATCCACAAAAACTAATGTCCCACAATAACCCATGATCAGACAGTAAATCACCCTTTCCTTATTTTGTTCCCTTGCTTAAAATACATGTAATCTTACCTTATTTGTTTATGAAATCAATTTTTATATCCGTAAGTTTGATTCGGTGTTGCTTATAACTTTTAATTCCTTATGGTCATTGATTTGTCACTACAATAAACTGTTATGTGGACTTCCGCCAAACAAAATCTAAACTGAATTGAACACACTTACATACAGTTGACACAATGCATTCTCTAAGCCCATAGTAATGAAAGATTGAACATCTTCACAAAACAATGAACCTAAATAACACATTTCTCCTGTCTTTTCCCACATAATCGTGAACCTGTCGCTTTTAATGATATCAATATCCATTTCCTTCTAGAATTAGACCAAACCTTTAATCCCTTCAAGGCTTTTGGTGTTTCGAAGTAATATTGCACAAAGTATGCCAATGTCGTTTTTGTTGCCTTTTTAGTATTGTCGGTGTCCTTAATAGCTAGGAGCTGGTCCAAATCCTCATCGGTTGAACAACCTGACACTGGCAGCTGCCATTTGTTTACAAACGATCATGACGTAATCAAAATGGGAGACAATTCAGAGTAAACTGCAACCAGAGGCTACCTAAAATCCGACCTATAACGTCCTTATATTTAATTATATCAATACAAATCGATATTTTTAGTTTTTTTTTATCAAAATACTAAAAAATTTCACAAAACATGGTTAACCACCATACATTTAAATTTTCAAGGGTTATTCACCCGGTGAATAATAGGTTATTCCGTGGGCATGACTAAGGTTATTCAACCTTTGTGACAATTTCAAGAAAAATATCCAAATTATTTTATGTCATGTGACCTAATTTGAAACAATAGAATCAATTACTTATTATGTAAGGTATAATAATACTTGTTTACCACAAAACTCGGACCAAGTTCATTTTTGGGATCAGAAGTTTAATGGGTTCTGAAGTTATGCCCCTTGAGACTTTGACACTCAGGGGTGCAACTTAAATAAGTTATCACAAAAATCACTAAAATGAGTTACTGATGTTTTTAAATAACTTATTCCAGTTATAAAGTGATAACCTGCATGAGTTACCATTTTGTTAATTAAGGGACATTACAGTGATTCTCAAAATTGTGACCCACATCGTAATATTACTGTCCTTGGTTAAAAATTTTTTAAAAATTACTTTCATTTATAAACAAAACGTTATTTTGTTTTGTCACACATCTGAAAAAAACAAATTAACCAACAAGAGCATGACACTATCAACAATTTTGGCACAAGCTGGATTTAAACCACCAAATTTTAACTAAAATTCCATGTCGCTAGCAGAATTTAATTTTTGAGGTTGACGTCGTAATTATTGAAACCTGGTTTTTGATATTTTACAACTAACTTTTAAGACGGAAGCCACTTTGTTTTTCAGTGTATCCAACTAGAAACAGACACCTGAAAGTATAAAACTTTGAAAATTTACTATTCAAGCTGTCGCTAATTTTGGATTAACAAGCGTTATCGAGAAAGCAATGCGCACAAACAAGTTATAACTTGGTGATAATTCAGGAAAAATGGAGAAAAATGTATGATGAGGACATCTTATGTTCAACTGGAATAGAAATGCTTGCATCGATGCTTGACTTTTTTCTATATGAACTTTCATTTGTCATTTTGAAACTTGTCGCCAATAAGAAATTAACATCCGTGACCAAGGTTTGTTAGTCATGTAACATGTTTAGAGAGCTTGTTTGCAGTATATCTTAAGGGAACGTACAGATATAATAGAGAAATGCAAGAATCAGTTACATGTCGGAGTTTCTGCCCAGTCAGCAGTCAAAATATTGGGAGGATCATTAACTTCCGTTACCATTAACAAGCGTGACCAAATTACTGGACACAAAATAAAAAACCCTGCTTTCAGTCACGAATCTCAGTTTAGACATTTTTTTAAATAATATTAACTCCAAAAATGTAGAAAGATAACATTTGAAAGCAATGACGTATCGAAATTATACCCAAATTAAGGAATTTTTATGAAATTATTTGATAAGGTTGTAATATTTCCAGCACTGTCCGACTGGGAGGGAATTTGGTCAACCGGTTAACCTACTGTAGATAATCAATGTCTTTGTTCACATATTTTCATCACAAGTTGAAAAGAGCAAGTTTATTGGACAGAAAACGAACGAAACACAATCTATAAATTATGGCCAAAAAGTAACGGATGTTAAAACTGTAACGAAAAAATATTTTGTAAGAAAATTCTTCATAGTTTCGTGAATTTTTATTAATTCTAACATTGATCATGATTTGTATCAAAAGTATACAATTGTTAAATTATACGATATTCATTTGAACGTCTTTTGATGCAATATCTAACGAAAAGATGTTCAAAGGGGACATTTTTAAGCCTTCTGTTAAAAGGAGGACAGAAGTTAAAGNTTAGGCACGGTGAACAATATACATGAACAATTGCAAAAATATAAAGGAATAATTAAAAGAATATCTAAAATGGCAGAGACCTACTGTCGTGATAGAATGAAACTCGATTGCAGAAGATGATCGACGTTTGTAGAAATTAACATCCGTTACCAACATTTCAGGAGCACTGGTGACTTTGAATTATTCATGTTTTTACGTTCCGTCGTAAAACAGAAAAACAATCATTGAATTGATACTTATTTTTGGTCTCCTTTATCTTCAGTGCTCGATTTAGCCAGAGACACATGTTCACACAAAATGTATATGATGAATTTGATCATGTAGTAATATCTCTAGTGAAAGGGAAACGTTCACAGAAGCAGGATGCCAAACAGTAAATGTTGAAACTTTTCCCCAAACCATGTGATCGTAATCCGAGAGACAATCTTCCATTGAGAAATGGTCCTTTAAGGAGTTTTGATTCATTTAAGAGGATTTCCCAATTGCATTGATTAAGATCCGTTACAATGAGATTTCGGTCTATTTCAAATTGCCATCATAATACAAACATGCTGAGGTTTAAAGTTTACGAGATTTTCGAGAACTAAAGTCATTTAAAGTTTAGAATAATAAAAAAACAGAGCGACAGCGTCGATTTATTGTAAAAATAAATAAATGAAAGATCATAAAATATTGATGTATTGTTGAACATTTTTTATTATGATTTTGCATAGCGAATTTGCACAGAAAAAATTGTTAGACAATGTAAACAAATTTTTTTGTTTGCTATATATGCTTGTATTCAAAAATATCATTACATTTTCTAATGATATTTCAGGGTATTGATGTTCAAAATCACGTAATTGTATTACTGGTAGTCTGTTTAACATCCGTTACCAAGGATTTTAGGGGTTCTTCTAAAATTGCTGTAAAAAAATAATTCAAAGAGATATGTGGAGGAAATTTTATAGATAGACTCCAAAATGCCCATACTTCCCGAAAAAATCATTATTTTATGTTTCTTTGAAATAATATTTTTTCACATTTCTGCTGTGGAAGTGGGACATAATTTTGAGAATGACTGATGACTCTGTGGATAACTTCATTAAGTTAAAGTTCTTTTTACATAATATTCAGTTTTATTGAAATTCCTACTTAATGGTCACAGTTTAATCTATTATTACACATGTATTGAGAAGTTAAAGTTGACCTCTATCTAATGATAGTTTGTCTAATTAATTTTTATGAACCTTTTCAAAGATAATTTAGATTTAATTTACCAAAGTGTCCAATCTTTATGAGGGTTGGCACATATATTTACTGTCTTTGCCCATTTGTAATTGATAGTTAATTATACACAGTCAAGATTCCAAACCATATGGGAAAAACTTTTGTCTGTCTGAGAAATATAGTTTCTACAACGAGAACTGAGTTTTCAAACATTTGCAAAATTTATTAAACTCGATGTGAGAAATTTCATAATTAACGTGTTTAAGTTGTAGAAAATGTTTCTCTAATGACATAAATTGAAACACCAAGGATTATGTTCCAAATATATTTGGCAGGAAATTCCTTTCTCTAGAGATGAGAAATATTTTTATCACACCAGTCAGACATTGTTTAAATTTTCTAGAAATTAGAGAAAATCCTTATCATAAAGTAATTTGTTATCAAGGTTGATCATTTTCAAGAAATCAACATTTAATAATTTACATAAGTTATTGCTGAAAATACATGACCTCTTGATTCAGTTACACATTTATGTACTTCATTTTATAACTTGAATAGGTAACACCCTTGACTGTTTGAAATTTTGCAAATTTCAGAGTTTCCATCTGATAACTTGTGAAAGAGATAACATAAGGTTTTCAAATTTGCTATGCAAGTTGTTTACCACAAAAGACATACCAAGTATGATTTTGGACTCAGAGATCCAAGGGCCTCTAGAGTTATGCCCTCTGAAACCTTGAAATTTTGTAAATTTTAGGGCTTGTGACTGATAACTTGTAAATGAAATAACATACTTTCTTCAGATGTGGATGTATGTAAGTTGTTTACTATAAAACACAGGCGTAGTATAATTTTGGGATCAGAAGTACACAGGATTCTGGAGTTATGCCTCTTTTAACTTTGAAATTTTGTGAAACATGGTAGCGTTTCATGTAATGCACTATTACTATTTTTTATGCCCCCAGATCGAGGATCGGGGGCATATTGTTTTTGTCCTGTCTGTCTGTCTGTCTGTCTGTTTGCCTGTGGGTCCGAAACTTTAACCTTGGCTATAACTTTTGAACTGTATAAGGTAGACTTTTGATACTTGGCAAGTGTATACAAACAAATGTAGGTCTAGTTAAGAGGAACATAAATATGCAAAAAAAATTAGGTCAAAGGTCAAGGTCATAGGGGTCCAAAAGGGGTAAAATTGGGAATCTGGGGGCATATCTAGTGTTTCACAAACACATCTAAAAAATGTTTGTTATCTTTCAAAGATCTTTTCGTCCAAGACCATTTGTATTTGTGACATATTTGATCCAGAAGAGTGTATTTATATCCCTGCACAGAAGTTAGGGGTATACTTTGTCTTTCCTTTCCTGCAAACTTAATAGAAAAATATTTGTCTATTCAAGACTTGCAACCTTACATGACTTTTTTATATTTAGGGCCCTGCCAAGAAATGGCGGTGCCCAATAGTAATCAGCCTGTCTGTCCATCTGTCTGTCTTTCCGCCCGTCTGTCCATCAGCTTCTCTATGTGGTACAATAACTCTAGATTGCCTCCATAGTTTTAAATGATGTTTTAATTCAAAAGTGGACTTGACCAAAGGGAAAAAACTTTATATGAAAAAATGCATATATTGAGAATTAACACTATGTCTTATGATTTTGAACTCAAGTTTTGATTTCACTAAAGGAAGCTCCCTTTCATTTTTGAGGAAAAAATGGGAAGACAATATTCTTTGTTGAATAAAAAGGTTTTCTATGAAAAAGTGCATATTTTGAGAATTACCTCCTTGTTGTATGATAACTCGAAATCACCTTCACAGATTTTTATGAAATTTATACACAGTGTTGAGCTTGATCAAAAGGAAGTCCCTTCCCATTTTTAGAAAAATCATAAAACTGTCTCAGGAAAAACTCAGTTTTTATATGGAAAAATTCATATTTTGTGAATTAGCCCTATGTCATATTACCTCCACAGAAATTTTCAATGTTTTATTTTGATGGACATAAGTTGTAGAAATGGCCATGTTCAGAAACGGTATTTTTGTATTTATTAGGGATGTCAGCGAGTACTTGAGTACTGCTCATGATCAGACATACCGAGTATTGAATACATGTAGTAAAATCGGTACTGGAGTACTTGGTGTTTATGCCCCCAGATCGAGGATACGGGGCATATTGTTTTTGTCTTGTCTGTGTGTCTGGTTGTCTGTGTATCTGTGCATCCGAAACTTTAACCTTTGGTATAACATTTGAATTATGTTACATAAACTTTTCGTACTTGGCAAGTGTATAGGTCTAGTCAAGAGGAACAAAATATGCAAAAAAATAGGTCAGGTCAAAGGTCAATGTCACTGAGGTTAAAAAGGGGAGAAATTGGCCGTTTTCACACATTTGACTGTAGAGTCCTTATTATTTGTCCTACTGAGACAAGGTTTGTTTTATATAGTATGCGACAGATTTTAGGTAGTATTTACCATTTTTGAAACAAGAGGCCCAAAGGAGGATAAATAGAAAAAAATGAATTTAAAAATGTTTTGTCAGATCTTAATGAAGTGTTTTTCCATAGGTTTCTTATAGCATGTTTAAACAAGAGGCCCAAAGGGGCTTCATCCTTTTTAGAATAAAGGGGTTGAACTGGATGTTTTTATGGTAATAAACAACTTTTGAACTAAGTAAGATGGGCTTTTAATACTTGGCAAGTGTATATGTCTAGTCAAGAGATGCATAAATGTGCAAAAAATTAGGTCAAAGGTCAAGGTCATAGAAGTCAAAAAGGAGTTAATTTGGGCATTTTCTTATATTTTGCTGTATGTAGAATCTGGGGGCAAATGTAGTGTTTCACAAACACATCCTGTGTATTTTGATATCTGTGATCTACGTATATTTTTCTATTCAGAAGGCCCAAAACTATGATTAGTATGCAAAATGCAGTCCATGACTGTAAGAATGCCACCACCAAAATATGCTACTGATAATACATGTATTTCAAATATGATTCTAATGACAAAAAAAAAACTAGAGTAATGACTGTCGGAAACGACAGTGATCCCCACACCCGCTGTTTGACACAGAAAACAGAGCTATAGACCCTGGGTATAATTTTTCTTATCATTTTTTAAATTAAAATATTGACCGTCACTATTTTTAGAGACTTTCCGAAGGAATTTTACCAAACCTGGAATCATATATTTTGGAAATCAAATTGGTGAAATGTTTCTTCTAATTCTAACAAATTTTTTAACTATGGTTTCAATGTAGAATTCCAAAAATTAGTGGTCTTTGACAATTTCAGGAAATTTACCAAATTTGGAATCAATTACTTTGGAAATCCAATTGGTGAAAATGATTGACCTTATTGAAAGAAATGCTAACAGTTTGGTTGCTAGGTAGAATTCCAAAAAATATGTGGTCTTTGAGACTTTCAGGATATTTACCAAAAATGGAATCACATTTTCGATTTCTAAGATTTCAGAATTTTTATTTTTTCCGAATACTTGCCAAAATATAAGATTATATGCCAAAATGTCCAAAAATATCAGTCTTTGACATTTTCAGGAAATGTACCAAAGTTGGAACCGGAATCAAAATTCTGAAAGCTTATTGCACATCTACAGACTATGTGCAACAATTCTGCAACAAAATTAAATCCATAAATCCAAAAATGTAATATGTGTTTGAGTTGCATGCCATATGTGTCACAATCCACATTTTTTGGTCTTTGTCAAATTAACATCTTGGGGCCTCTTGTTTGCATTAAGATAAATATCAAAAATCCAAAAGCTTATTGCACATCTACAGACCATATGCAACAATTCTACAACAAAATTAAAACCCTAAATCCAAAAATGTAGGAGGAGTTTGCATCGCATGCCACATTTGTCAAAACGGACATCTTGGGGCCTCTTGTTTGCACCAAAACCAGTATCAAGACCTTTTTAAAAAATCATTTAGTTTTTCTGGACCTTCTACATGGAATACTCTACCAGGCTCAGTGCGAAATTCTAAGAATATTGTGGTTTTTAAAAATAAGCTAAAATGCTACTTGCTCAACCAGGGTTGGCCGGGAAATACCAGTGGCGGTTATTCCCACTGGTAATTACCGGTAATTCCCGTCCTTTGAAATACTGCTAATTTTCAAAAAGTGGGAAATACTTGGAAATATGAAAAAATGACTCCATTAAATCCTGCCTGACATATAAATACTTCTAACTTTTTGCTTAAATTAACTTTCAAATTTACATTTCCTTTTAAAATTGTCTTCAAAATACTTTTGATTCATTTTTGATTGAAAAAAAAACAAGTGTATTTTTCATATTACATGTATTATTTAAAAATTTAGTTAGTTATGAAAACATGCCTTTTGAAATCAATTTGTTATCTTTTTTGAAACAATAAGCATACCCAAGCCTATCATTGACATTTATGTTGATATAGTAATTAACACTCTCACATTTGACACAATTTTAGTTGTTAAATTAAATAATAATGATAATTACTAGTACCTTAATGAATTTGATTTTTGTTTACACAAACACTTAGACAAATCAATTGTATCAAAGGTATTACATTGTAGAATGATTACCTTTAATGCAAGTGATGTTTAATAGTGAAAGTGGGAAGACATTTATTGTTTTACCTATTTGGAATAGTCATATGGTAGTGGAAGAAAATGAAATTGTCTTTGCATAATCCCATTTAGACATACATGTATCTGATCCATTGGTAGCACTTTTCAGTACAAAGTTATGAAGTCATATCATTTGACAGTATATTTCCCAGTATTGTACGGGATTTACCACTATTTCCTGGGAATTCCCAGTATTTCCCACCGTCCTGGGAAATATGAGTATTTCCCGCTTTTTTGCCAACCCTGTGCTCAACAAACAAATTGTACCAGCTGAATAAATTTGTATTTTTATAACTTTTTGTATCTGATATTCACAATGTACTCTTTAATTGTAGTATGCATTATCTTGTATGTATTCAATATTGTTATTGAGGGCCTCAGGGAAGATTAGTTTGTACTAACTGTGTAACCCTCTTTAAATAAAGCTTTTATTATTATTATTATTATTATTATTATTATTATCAAAAATCTGAAAGCTTATTGCGCATCTACAGCATATATGAACAGTTCTATAACAAAATTAAAACCCTAAATCCAAAAATGTAGGAGGAGTTCGCGTCGCAAGGATTTGTGACGGACGGATGATGCCAACGACAATATCCCCGAACTTTCATTCGCTAAACTCCTCACAGGAAGGGATCTTGATGGAAGCTGTATACTGAGGGTACATAACTTAATTTGTCAGTTG
>MJUU01015362.1:7874-25546 GCA_002080025.1 Modiolus philippinarum | reverse complement strand
TCTTGTGATTTCATGTTTATGTCCGTATATTTAGTTCTTTCAGTTTCATTTTTAACAATTGACTCAGTCCTGTTGCCAACTGAATTTTACTGTTGTTACGATTGTTTTTTTTATTTATCACATTGGCTATAGGGGGAGGTTTGGATCCAATAAAACAAGTTTAACCCCGCTGCAGCAGGTTTGCCCCTGTCCTAAGTCAGGAAATTTATTAAGCCTTTGTGTGTCCTTTCTGTTTTCTAGTTAGTTCACTTTATGTCTGTGGGAGTCTAGGATGATGTTTATTTCGCTGAACTTGATTACTCTTTATTTAGGGGCCAACTCCGACCTGCCGTTGGGTGTGGGGTTTCCTCACCATTCATTGAAGATCTTATGGTGGCTTTGAGTTGTTATTACTCCCCTTTGGGTCTTTGTCTCTTTGACACATTCCCCGTTTCCCTTCTTTTTCCTATCTCTGTAAAGATAATGATCATACATGTAATTATTTTCAACAACTGTTTTTTTAATCCAATGAAGACCAAATGACCAGTGGCTTCTTGTGTTTCACGTGTTAGCATACCTTTACAAATTAAATGTGTATAAAGTAAGTGAGAACCGAACTATCAATCAAAAAAAACGAACAGTCCATGGACAATGGCAACATCTGAAACACTAAAACAAGGACACTACTTGAGTACAGGACAAAAAGGAAAAATGAAGACACATATATAGATGAACAACACAGACCCATTAAAAACCATGGGTGAGATTAGGTGTATTGGTAGAGTAAGCATCTCCTGCTTCTTATAAGTCACTTGCCGTGTTGAACATGTCAACTCCGGTAGTAAAGTCAAATCAGATAGAAGAATAACAAACTGTAGTTGTAGAGGGAAAGATCTGTTGTCATTTGGGAAACAGATATCCTATAGCAATCCACAAGATCGTGATGTTGACCGTAAAACTTCTGTAGTGATGACTTTAAGTTTTTGGTAACGTACCTTTGTTTGTTTTGTCTCTAATTAAAATATTGATCTGTATTGATTTGCAAGCAATTAGAATTAAAAGTCATAAAACAAATACTGATTGCATTCTTGATCACTAAAAGTTAAGAGTCAAGACAATAAAAATTTGGTGGAAAATAGATTTCTCTGGATTTTCCCTAAATTTAGGATTAGGGCTATTTTTTGTCTAAAAGCTATAGGAAGTTATATCAAGAATTTTATGAAAACTTGTCAGGTGTCTTTATTTGACCTTTAGACATGATAGAAGACATTCATGAAATAAAAAGTGGGGGTTAGTGTGCATTTTTTTTAACACATGCAGGAACTGGAGAAGACCAGAGAAGTTCTGAAATCTGATAAAAATTCAAAAATGTGATAAGTGAGCAACCTTAAGAATAAAAAAAATGAAGGCTATGAATTTTATCTTTCATAGATATATATATTGCTTTTTTGTGAAAAGAAATTTACTGTGACATTTGTGTATTATTTGTTTTAATAGAATTTACACTAGTGAGTACATTCATTGAAATGTCATTTGTATTTAAAACTTTTTGTTTTATTTTTCAGATTGCAGTTATACAACTGAGATGTTACAAACAGCCAACAGATCTCGCATATAACCATGCTATAAGAAGTAGTCAATTATAGAAACATTTCATCTAATTATACAGATATTTGAGATGGAGTCTGAGGGATCATCAGCTTATGACTCTGAAGAAGATATTGAGATGGAGGAAAACAAAGTGGAAACAGATGATGATTTATCAGTGAATGACAAATCTGATGATACTGAAGAGAGTCATTCAGTTTCAGAAGAAGAATATTTTTCAGATTCCATCTCTGATGAAGAATCAAATGACTGTGAAGCCGACAAGAATTACATCCCAGAAATTGACCCTGAATATAGTGATGACAGCAGGAGCAACACAAGTGTTGTAGACATGGATTTAAAAGATGACCATAGTAATGATAAAACTATTGATAGAGTGTACAAATGTGATATTTGCAACAATTTGTATCCCGATAAAAATCAGTTGGATAGACATTATATGACACACACAGGACAAAGACCATATAAATGTACTGAATGTACCCGTACCTTTGCAACAAAAATTGAGTTCAAATTACATACAGAGCGATTCCATTCTGGTGAAAGGGTGCGGAAGTTTTTGTGTCCAGAAGAAACATGTGGAAAGAAATTTTACCAAAGGGCTCACTTACAGCAGCATCTTAAAAGACACAGTGGAATCAAACCTTTTGAGTGTAAAGTTTGCGATAAGCGCTTCATTACCATTTCACTTTATAATATTCATATGAGGAATCACACAGGGGAATCCATGTTTTCATGCAATGTTTGTCAAAGAAAATACCTAACAGCCTCTGCTCTGAAATCTCACATGAACACACACACAAAAGAGAGGGAGTTTAATTGTGACATCTGCAATAAAGTATTTTTTGTTAAAGGCAGTCTAATCAAACATCGTAGAATTCACTTTGATGATCGACCATACAAGTGTTCTGTATGTGGAAAAGGATTTAAACAAAATTCTGCAATGCATACACATGAGGAGACACATAAAGCAGCAGAACTGAGGAAGCCAAAGAAAATATATGAAAAAAGGCATGAATGTGATGTTTGTCTTAAAAAGTACCCAACCCTTACCACTCTGACACGTCATATGAGAATCCACACTGGAGATTATATCAGATGTAAGTTTTGTGATAAACAATTTACAAATGAACTAAGTTACAAGGTCCATCTACGAAATCATACTCAGCAGTATACACACAAGTGTGAGGTTTGTGGCAAGAGTTTCGCATGCACTAATTACCTGTCAAGGCACATGAGAATACACACGGGCGAGAAGCGTTATAAATGTGAGTATTGTGGAGAAAGATTCACACAGCCCGCCGCGCGTAACCGGCATCTGAAGGTCCACACGGGAGAGAGGCCTTATAAATGTGATATCTGTGGCCGACAATACAAGGATAAGCACTCCATGATAACACATGCCAAAAGCCACACTCAAGATCCAAAGAAAAACTTTACATGTGATATCTGTAATAAAGGACTTACAACAAGATATGGATTAAGCTGCCACTTAAAATCTGTGCATGGCCAAGGCGCACAGAAGCATGAATGCCATGTTTGTGGGCAAACTTTTACTTTGCGATGTTATTTGGTCAGCCACTTGAGAATTCATGTGGAAATAAAATCATCTAAATGTACATTGTGTGGAAAAGCATTTAAAAACTATTCTTCATTAGATAAACATATTAGATTAGTGCACGAGTTAGAGCGACCATATGATTGCGACAGATGTCATACTGGATTCAGTAATACAGCAAATCTAAAACGACATAAGTTATCTCAGAATTATGTTCTAGAGGGTCAAGATCTTTTGGAAATTACATCATCAGATTGGGACAAATTGGATGAATTATTTGAAAATTGGGAGAATCCATTGAAATGTATGGAATGTGGTAAAATATGGACATCAAAGAAGCGGTTCAAAGATCATTTATGCAATATGCATGACTACAACAATAATGATAAAGTTCAAGATAAATTTGATAAAGTTCAAGATCAATTTTCTGAAGTTCAGGATCAAAAATGCAATGAAGTTAAAAATAAAACATTGGAAGATGCATTAAAATCTGATTTCAATGAAAGCTTACAAGTAGAATACTCAAAACAAAGATGTAATGTTACAAATGATGATGAAGAAACTATAGATTTTAGTCAGTTTTACCTGGATCAGGTTGATGAATCACAAACAGAGGATATTGATCTAATTTACCTTGGTAATATTGGTACTAATGATCCAGATGTTCAACATTTCAGACATGTCTCAAAACAACCTGCAAAAGTAGATGTAGAAAAAGATATGATTGAGAAGTCACCAAGAAGCAACAAAGAAATTATATGCAAAGAGGAACCTATAGAAGATAATCCAAATGAATGTATCTCCAGACAAAATTCTGATAAATATGATACTTATTTAGCCAAAAATAGTCACGATAACAGCAATTCTATGTTGTGTAAACATAATCATGATAACAGCAGTTCTATATTATCTAAACATGATCAGAAATTTAAATGCACTGTGTGTTCAAAAGAATTTAAAACTAAAAAAAGCTTGAAAAATCATATGTTTAATCATGTTGAGACTTATCTATTTTCATGTCAGATATGTAACAAAGGATTTAACTGGGAAGACCATCTGGAGAGACACATGAAAATTCATGAATAAATTAAGATTTAAGATTATGGTAATTAAAGTGAATTGAAACCTGACAATGCCTGACTATACTAATATACATGTAGACCAAGGCCATAATAAAATATCCACCTAGATTCTAAGGCCTAAAAAAAAAGTTTTGTTTCCGTTTTTCCGACCGACCCTAGTCTAGACCCCCCTCAATCAAACTTTTTTTGTCCAACTTCAAAAAAAAAAGTTTGGATATCCAACTGACCATGTTTTCGTTCACGTTTGTAAAACTTTTGCAGATTATTTATCGCGATATGACACTTTCATCAGATATTGTTCATAAATGAGTGCATTAATTGATCAAATTATGTCTTGTAATGGTGTTTACTCATCAAAATCAAAGAGAAAGGCAAGTTGTGCCACTGTTGTGTGGCCTGCGTTCACGCAGTGGTGACATATAGGGATCTCTATCCGTCGTCTTGCGTCGTCTTACAAACATTTCTGTCACAGTTTTCTCAGGAACTATATAGCCCAGCTTTCTGCAATTTGGCATGGAGTATCAGTATGGGGACCTATACTGTGTAAAAGATTTTGGGATCTATCGCATGGCCACTTCCTGTTTGACGGAACTTAAAATATTTTTTTGCGTCTTGAAAATTTCTGTCACATTATTCTTAGGAACCACAGATCCCATTTATTTATTGTGTCGGCTGCGTTCACACAGCAGCGACATAGGGATCATTTTCCGTTGTCTTGCGTCGTTGTTGGCATTGTCGCCCACATCAGCATCACAATAATTTCTGTCATAGTTTTCTCAGGAACTTTGTATCCCAGCTTTCTGCAATTTGGCATGGAGTATCAGTATGGGGACCTATACTGTGTAAAAGAGTTTAGGATCTCTCGCATGGCCACTTCCTGTTTGACGGAACTTTTTTTTGCGTCTTGAAAATTTCTGTTTCATTTTTCTCAGGAATCATAGATCCCAGCCTTCTACAATTCAGTATGGAGTATGAGTATGGGGACCTATACCATGTAATAGAATTTTGAATCTCTGAATATTTTTCGAGTCTTGAAAATTTCTGTCAAGTTTTTCTCAGACACCACATATCCCTGCCTTCTGCAATTTGGCATGGAGTATCAGTATGTAACAATGTTTGGGATCTGTTGCATGCCCACTTCCTGTTTGACGTAACTTACTCTAGTGTTATTATGCAGGTGACACATGTCTTCAGTGGAAGACTTACTACTAAGTTTTCGACTTCCAGTTACAGTAAGTTTGGGAACGGAAACAGTAAATGTACCGGGTCACTCTAGTTAGGGACGGAAATCATCCAAATCACAAGTAAATTGATCTGAAGAAAAAAAAATTTTAAAAATACAAAAAACGTGAATCTGACCTACCGACCCGAATTTTTCAGAGGACCATAAACGGAAACACAACAAATTTGTTTAGGCCTAACCAATTTTTCTCAAATTTTTTGGGCAGGCCAGTGAATTCTATTTTTTATTTTTTATCAAAGTTGTGAAAAGTGTTGTCATTTCAAAAGAAATTTACCTAAACAGCTAAATTGGCCAAAAAATTTAAACAATATTTTTTTGAGGCAGGTAGAAAAAAAAACAGGGCAGATGGGGATGAGAATCTAAGATATTTTTTTGTGGCCTAATCCACACTGAACTGAAAGTGCCAAAACCTAAACATGCTCAGGATATGTTTGTATTATAATCAATATCATATGTTCATTCCGAAGATTTTCATTTCCGGGAATATTTATATATCATTTCCGGATATTTTATATTATGAATTTTCCACTTATATACATAATTTCCGGGAATTCTAAAAGACATGTATACCTAAGCAAGGTACAAAATTTAAATCTACCCAATTCATGTTCATGTAACATTCAAGTCCTGTTCGTTACGGGACTTGGAAGAGGGACTCTGCAGAGTGTTTTAGCAGAATCAGTCCATCATAAAAAAAACGTTGTAAATTTGCATTATTATATAGAGGACGATGAAAGATTGAAATTTCTCAGTGAAATAAAAGTGATAATTAACTGTGAAATTATTTTCCATAATTTCACTCTTGGAAGTTACGTCACAATAGACGTCATCAACGTTGTTGTTAAGTAAGCGTCTCAGTGGATTAACATGGAAAATGTAGTTCCTGAAAAGAATCTTAAATTAAACCATTAAATATGCCAGAAATGATTTATATAATAAAAACAATCGATAACTAATATCGAAAATATTCAACTCATGATTGAAAACACTGGTTATAATAATTCACTCATGCGCTGCGGGCATTCGTGTATTCCTGCGTTGTTCGATCATCCGTTGAATATTTTGCGATAATCAGAATCTCGGATTAGTTATTATAGTATAATTGTTAAAAAACGAAAATTGTTATAGTCACATGTCTAAAAATGCATATATACCTCGTCCAGATTCTCTTATCGGTTGTGTTCACCACGGGAGATTGAAGAAGAATCATAACGGCAGAGTACAAATTGCAAAATGTTTTGCATCCTCTAAGATGTTAAGCATTAAAATGGAAAACGGCGATATATTTTCATATGTTTGTGCACCTAGTCCTTAATATTCTTTTAAGATGTGTACCTTAAGTTTTGTTATGAAACATTTAACAGATACCTAAGGGGAACTTGAATCACATCGTTTAAATTTTCTTATTCATGTACTTGATAAAATCTCCAAAACGATATTTATGTTTTTGTATGTTTTTACCGGAAAAGAAATATAGAAATTTTAGGAAATGAAAATTTTGAAATTTATAAAATTCCCGGAAATGAAAGTCGTCCATTCATTCCTAACCTTTGTAATCAGAACACCTGTATGTGTCTTAATCAAAGAAACCCTTTTCGCCATGATTTTGTTTTGTTCGGACAGGTATCACTGTTCTTCTCAAGTATTTAACTTTAAAGTCTATTTATCATGTTTATGCATAAACACCAAAGAGTGTTTTATGTGCAATGATGTTCTCTGTATAAGGTATTTTTTTATTCATAGCAACATTCATGTACAGTTGTATATATTCAATATATTTATAATATGTACAATAATAATGTGAAGTATTACAATTTTTTGTATATTTAAGGCTTTATTTAAAGAGATGACAGGTTGTCTGCACACAGATACATGTAGTGTATTCATTTATTTATTATTTTTATTTTTACTTGTCAGCATTATATATTTTTGTGATTATTTGTGCAATTTTGTAAAAGCATCATTGATTGGTTGTATCATTTTTGTCAAATATATAGTCTTATACTTTTTAATTAAAACAATTTAGGTATGCTTTGGTATAATTTTGGTATGATTTAATGATGCAATTTTATTAACCAGCCTCTGGGGTATCTAAAATTTGAAATTAACTAAAAAATGCATCTAGATCTGATAGTAAACTGTATGTAAATGTTAGGAGTGATGAAAACTTTTCATATATTTTTTCATGGTTTTTATGATAATATTAAAAAAAATGCTGATTTGAAAACCGTGTCACATGTCACCACTTGGGCATCATTTTAAAACCTTCAGGCAGTGCAAATTGAATAGGTATACAATAATATTCTATAGGGCTTTCATTGTTAAACAGACAAAAGGAAAAAGTTTTAAAGGAGTTATGATAGTTTTTGTTAGAGGAATAGCAGCATAATCATTTAGAATTGCAAATTGAATCTATCACTGCCCAGGACATCTGACAAACATATAAGGCCAAAATTAAAATATTGTTTGTTTCCCCTTACCCTACAGACCCTGAAAAAAATGGCCCTACTCAAATAATTTAATGGACTTCTCAAATAAACATTTTTTACTCAAATTTTGATAATGAATAGTAATCTCTTTTGAGTAAAAGTTATAAAAAAATACTCCCTACCTACCTACTCAACATTATATGGTACGGCTGGGTAAGAAACAAACATTTTTCTAACTATGGCCTAACATGTTATAAAAATTAAGAAGATATTCATTGATAACTTCAAGAATACAATATGTGTACAACAGAATTTCACCTTTGAAAATGATGAAAAAATCTGACAGCCCAATGGCAATACATGGTGTTTTTTATATTTAAAGCAGAATTCTATTTTAAACTTTCTGAGGTTTTGGTTTACATTCTTTCGTTTGTACAGTTGCAATATATAAAGCTGAATTCCATCCTTTATGCTAGTTTTGTAAAGTCATTTCTGCTTTCCTTTTAATCTGATATTAGCTCACACAAAAGATTTTCTGAATGCACAAATTTGGAACTGTTTGACTATAAACCAATTTATTTTTAAACTGAAACACAATTTTTCTCATATACATGTATAAGACTATTTAGTTATTATCCCACCGCTTGGCGAAAGCTGGGGATTATGTAATGCAGTCTGTCCATATGTACGTACATACATATTTACGTACGTACATACGTATGTGTGTAGCGCTCCCTGATAGCTCTGGAACTATAAGAGGTAGAAATTTGAAACTTGGCACCATACTAGAGTATGATCTGCACTAGCGTGCTAGGGTTTCGGAGTTTCTGTCAAACACCCTAGGGGCAAATTATGAGCGAAAACGAGTTTTCGCGATATCCAATAATCTAAGAAATCTCCAAGGCTATTTGGGCTAGAAAGTTGAAACCTGGGAATTCACTCAGATATGATGTAGCAACTTTACAGAGGTTGTCGAAATTTTCGTGTGACCCCTGATGGCATTGCCTCTAGGGGGTCCAAAAACGAAAAAAAAACGATTCAGTTAGAACTCCTCTTACACCTTAAGTTGCAGAAACCTGGTTTTAAGGGTATAAGTAACACTATAAAAGTTGTCTGTTCGGAAGGTTTCAGAATTTTGAAATTTGCCCTCAGGGCGGAATAATGAGCGAAATTGTATTTCGAGTTATCAAGTAATATGCGAAATCTTCTGAAGTATTTATGTTTGGAAGCTGAAACTTTCTACAGTACAGCCAGAGACTAAGGGTGATAAATCACTGTGATAGACATATCACTCTGCTTAGTGAAATGTGTATATTTTATTTCCTGTTTGAGCTACATACATGATTTCTTTTGCATTTAGAGTGATGCAGTCTACCACTTTACATGCAAAAGAAATTATGTGGATAGATCAATCAGGAAAAAAGATAGTTATTTGAAAATTTAAAGTTATATGTCTATCACAGTGATTTATCATGGTAAGTCTCTGGCTGTACTGTATATGAGTTCCATTATGTTTATCTAATTTGCTAATGATAGCGGACATTTGGTATGATCCCTGGGGGGCATGCCCTTTAGGGACCAAAAAACTTAAAACAATAAGTACTCAGCATATGATTGGAACTTTATGTATAATTTTCATTTTGTGGTTTACATTTTCATTTGGAATTATTTATTATTCTAATTTTGGTAGATTTCCTGAAAGTCTTAAAGACCTGTTATTTTTTGGAATTCTACCTAGCAACTATATCTTTTTCAATTCCTAACAGTAATGATGATAATTTGCAAAAAACTTCGATTCTAATTTTGGTTAATTTCCTGAAGCTCTCAAAGACCTGTTATTGTTTGGAATTCTATGTATCAACCATATCTTTTTCCATTCCTAACGGTAATGATGATAATTTTTAATAGTCAAATTGCAAAAACCCTTGATTCTTATTTTGTAAATTTCCTGAAAGTCTTAAAGACATGTTATTTTTTGGAATTCTATGTATCAACCATACCTTTTTTAATTCCTTACATTAAGAACCATTTTTTTCAATAGAAAGACTGCAAAAATCTTTGATTCTTATTTTGGTAAATTTCCTGAAAGTCTTAAAGACCTGTTATTTTTTTTGGAATTTTACGTAGAAACCATACCCTTTTCAATTTCTTACATTCAGTATCATTGTTTTCAATAGAAAGACTGCAAAAATCTTTGATTCTTAATTTGGTGAATTTCCTGAAAATCTTAAAGACCTGTTATTTTTTGGAATTCTACCTAGCAACCATATCATTTTCAATTCCTAACAGTAATGATCATCATTTTCAATAGTCAGACTGCAAAAAACTTTAATTTTAAATTAAATTTTTATTGATGATTCCTATATATACATTTTCAAAACCAAACTATAGTGTTGGTCCAAAAAAGGTGAGCGGGGGATTACAATCTATGATTGACCTTTTTTCATTCAAAATGCTATAATTTTGATAGAGTTATCTCCCATACTAATATATTGTATCAGAAGTGTACCTTTTTGAATGAACAGTTCATGAAATGAACTTCATAAGTACATTCAAATTTTTCTAATTGATTAACACGTGCATGTAGATGTGTTATATAATTTGTACACATATCGTATTTGCTCATTACATTTGTACTGCAATATACTTAGTATGTTCAATTATTTTTTCTTCTAGTCTAGCTGAAAATTTACTTTAAATTTACATTTACCTTATGTTTTTTGTTTTACATGATTTTTTACCAAATTTTATTATACACCCTTTTGATAATTATTAATATAAACAGACATTTCACCACTGAGATTTCATAAATCAGCATAATTTAAGACCTGGTACTACAATAATGAAAGGATGGGGACACTAAGTCAAAAACTCTTTTTGTTAGCAGGTCTCCAGTTTCTAGTTGTTTGGTTTGAGTTCAATTTCTTACTCAATAGCTAGCCATTTCGATTTCACACATTGTTGTTTTAGCTTCTCAAAACTCTCTTTGTTGATAATAGTACCCTTTTCATCATTTTAATGAAATCACAATTTAATTTCAAAACACTGAGCGAAGAAATGTTTTGATGGTACCAATGCATTGCATTCAATACAAGTCATTGCTTAGTCACAATAATCCTTTGTTGGCCTCCTTTGGGAAATGTGTTGAACAAGTCACACTACATCAAAGTTGACTGCTATCAGGAAACTTTTTTTTTAAACCCTATAGGAAAGTATTGTTAAAGATCTTTTTAATCTGAAGCAACAAAGTCAGTTGAAACAAAATTTTGTCACAGTAGTACATGAGTGGTCCAATGTAAAGAAAAATATGCTCCTAAAAGTCCACACCTCACCCAAGACACCTGCCATCTTGGAATTTCTTTATGAGTTAATTCCTGTGGAAAAACACATTCAAATATCTCCTCCTCAAAAATTACATGGCCTGTTAGAACCAAATAGGGTGAGAATTGCTCTTAGTTTGCCTCCTTTAAAGATATGTCCAGTAAGTCCGCTTCACATCCAGGATTGTTGCCAGTAGGGACCAAAGTTAAACATTGGACCCTTGGAGTAAATTCTCAAAGATGCAAGGCCTATTTGAATCAAACATGGTCATTATAAACGTGTATGAAATACATGTATGTGTGGGAAATTTGGACTTTATGGCAAAAACACCTCCAAAACAACTTGTGTATTTTATAACCAAAACCAAGGCACAATGATTCTTGGATGGTCCTTTCAAAATTGTGTCAATAGCGGAATATAGTCTAACTTTTGACCATATAACATTGAGATAATTAGGATTGTCTATGACAACCATGGTGAAGGTGAGCTTTTTAGGCTTATGAGCGCCTTTTTCCTCAATATGTATGATAGAATGAACAGCGAAATAATGTATATATTTATCATAAATAAATTTCAAACATTTTCTTCCAAACGATTGGAAATTATATGCACTGAAGAGACATAAGTTGTCAAATTGTGCATATGCAGAATTGAAATTCACAGTAACTTCGTTGTTTTGTTATTCAATATTGTATCATTATATTTACAATTTTTCTAGTCATGACCATGGAAAGTGGTTTGCTGTTGGCACATGATTAAAAAGAAAGTTTACTCTAACATACATGTGAGAGAAAATTGTATTTTTTATCTACATTCAGTTTTGATTACCTACATTCATATTGCATTGTTTTATGTATAACATGTATAATTTTCTGTTGATTTTGTACTTGTATGCTCAGTTATAATTAAACAGAAGTATTTTGGTTACCTCTAAATCCATTTTCCACATTTGACCATGCATGTTGACCATGTAACATTGAGAATGACAGTGAGGATGACAGTGATTGTAAGAACACTTTGCCAGTTTTCCTTAATGTTTGTTGACAATCCCGCATCTCTGGCCAGAATAAACATGGATGTAGCATTGCTCGACATCTAGCAATGAATTCCGCTCAAACCCGTGCTAGGGGCTGTCTTGAACTTACTATGAGGTATGGGCAAAGCTCATTGTTGAAGGCCTCATGGTGACTTCAAGATGAAGAACAACAATAAAAGTGTTGTTCCATTGCTTTTTACAATCTATTTGTAGAGACTTTTGTCTCATGTGCATTTACTCCATATCCCTTCATTGCTTATGTTGATTCAACATAAATGTTATACATTGTACATGTATGTATAAATTCACTGATAATGTATCAAACCGAAGCCAAATGTTAATAGTAATCTTTGAAACCATAAATTTCATTGTGGGGATGTGATTTAATTTGATGTTTAGAAAACCGTGTCTTCATTTTTTTTAAAATGCTATTTTTCTATTTCAACAATGTTCATGTTTTGTGTTTTTGTGCTGAGACACTCACTTAGCAAAAATGACAGCAACAATGTTGACTTCTTGAAAATAATATAAATATTACTGTAAATTATCGCACAATTTATACTAAACCTGCAATTATGATAATACTCATTATAATTTGTATTTGGTCAAGTTATTTTTGGACAGCAAGTTTATTTCTATTGCATTATGTTTTTGATATCTTGGTGCTTTTTCACATAAGAATCTAAACTTAGAGATCTGATTTATATATTTTATTGATGTATTGATTTATATATATATATATTAAGGTATATTGTAATGAACATGTGTTAAAATGTGTTGGACATCCACACATTGTGTCTCTATAAGCAATATGTGTACAGTAGATTTAGTTTTATGAGGCTTAGAAACCAGGGCAATGTGAGCGTCAGCAAGAATTACCATAATTTTTAGTGCAAAATGATTTATGCAACGCAAATCAGCATTTAGTTTTTAGCTGCAGTTGTACATACTATAATATTACACACAATTAGTAGTTATAAACTTGATATTTGACATGCACGTCTATATGAGTATATCAACTTTCCATGTCCAGGAAAGGACCCTGACCCCGCAATCATGCATGAATGAAGTCATTATTATTTGCAAGCAGTTACTTAAGCCCGAACAGTAGTTCTATACACTTTATATTTGGGATTCATCTAATTCCATGCCCTGGTGATGGTCAGACCTCCCAGTCTTACATGAGTAATCATTCTAAGTTTTTGCAAGCAGTTAGTGTAGAATGTACCAGAATGCCTAGCTACTTCATGTACTTGATATTTGACAGTTGTGTCTATGAGTATATTTAGGCCTTACAAAGTCATGTATGAATGATCAACTTAAGTTATTAGCAAGCAATTCAGCATGAGCCTGATATTCTTTGCCACTTGGTATTTGACATACTGAGTAACTGCACCCTTGCATAAATTGATTATAGTGGTTCAAGAAGGACCAGTATATCTCAGGATATCTTTTAGTATGTTGATATATATCTGTTACTGAACAAATATCCCGAGATATCTTGAAGCTAGTTTTTTAAGGGGATGGGGGTTGTCAGACATGATCATAATATCAAGGTTTGTCAGGATTTTTGAAGACTTCTACCTTTGCTATTATCTTATCCCTAATTCATATAAGGCTACATTTCATGATACGACAAATTGACATATTGTCCTCATGGTTGAACTCAACCCTAACCATTCCATATTCTGATAATTCTAAAAAAAGATAAATAAAGAAGTCCTCTGTGAGTGGTGGTAAATAGGTGGTTTTTAGATCCCACTCCATATTTTTATACCCCAACCTTAAAAGGTGGGGTATATAGGATTCCTCTTGTCTGTCCGTCCATCTGTCCGTCTTTCTGTCATCACACTTTCGTTTCTGGATGATAACTTGAGTTTGCTTTGAAGGAAAGTTTTAATATTTTGGAATCATGTTTCTATTCATAAAATGCAGGACAAGTTCAATTTTGGCCGTAATAAAATTTTGCGTTCCAGAGTTATTGCCCTTGATTTAGGCTAAATCGGTAAATTTTATGGTTTCCAGATGATAACTTGAGATTGCTTTGAAGGAAAATTTTAATATTTTGGGATTATGTTTCTATTCATAATATCCTGGTCGAGTTCAATTTTGACTGTGATCGGATTTTGAGTTCCAGAATTATTGCCCTTGATTTAGGCTAAATCTGTAAATTTAATGGTTTCAGGGTGATAGCTTGAGTTTGCTTGAAGGAAAGTTTTAATATTTTGGGATTAAGTTTCTATCCTTAAAATACAGGCCAATACAGGTCAAGTTCGATTTTGATCGAGTTCGATTTTGGACCGTGATCGGATTTTGCCTTCCAGAGTTATTGTCCTTGATAGCCAAAATCTGTAAATTTTATGATTTCCGGATGATAACTTGAGTTTGCTTTAAAGGAAAGTTTTAATATATTGGGATTATATTTCTTTTCATTAAATACAGGTCAACTTCGATTTTGATTGTGATCAGATTTTGCGTTCCAGAGATATTTCCCTTGATTTAGGCAAAATCTGTAAATTTTGTGGTTTCTGGGTGATAACTTGAGTTTGCTTTGAAGGAAAATTTAATATTTTGGGATTATTGCTGCAACTACTAGGATTGCCTATGGGCGGGGGTATTTTTTGTGATCAGCAGATCACCTTTTTAGCTCACCTGGCCAAAGGCCATGTGAGCTTTTACCATCACTTTAGCGTCCGTCGTCCGTCCGTCCGTCCGTCCGTCGTCCGTCCATCGTCCGTCCGTCCGTTAACTTTTGTTCAAAAATCTTCTCCTCTGAAACTACTGGGCCAATGCTAAGCAAACTTGATCTGAATCATCACCAGGGTATGCACTTTCAAGTTTGTGATTTTTATCTCCGTAGACCAAACAACATGGCCGCTGTTACTAAAAATAGAACATGGGGGTAAATTGCTATTTTTTGCAAATAACTCAAAAACCATTACAGATATCTAAATTCTGACAAGGGTAAAAATGATCAGCATGATGAGATTTACCTGTTGTGCAATTTTGAAGAAAATCTGAAACCCATCTTGGAGTTATGGCCCTTTTTCCGTAAAATTTTCAAAATTTTTGCACAATGCTTTTCCTATATAAACAAATTGTGTATATTACAGGGACTTTAGTGTCTAATCACTATGACCTCTGCTGACATGAATGTTGAAGTAGTTTATCAGCTTCATAGACTGCTTAATGTTAAAAATATTAGTAAATAAAACCTTTAGTGAGCAGTTGATGAATTAACCTTGAAAACCACTGAATAGATTTGAACAGAACTTGGCATTAATGATGCTTATGCTTATGAGGTGCTGACTATAATATATATATGTACTGTGACTTTTATGCCTAAATGTCATCCAAGATGGCCATCTGCGGGGAACTTAATTTATTACTCGACTGTATGGACAGAGCATACAAAGAATTTTTTATCAGAAACAACTTGGCTAGTCACAATGTATCTTAGATGATCCCTTCAAAACAGATGTCCTTCAAGTCTGCACCTTATGCAAATTGGCTACCAATGGGAAACATAGTTTAATATAGGTCTTCTTTAAAACCATTTGGCAAGTTGGAAATAAACTTTGGCACAATACTTAATTTTCTTTAAAATTGTGTCCTGCAGATCCATCCCTTATCCAAGATGGCATGCAATAGGGAAAATAAATGTACTTAAATTAAAGTTGGATCATATAACATAAATGTTTATTTACATAGTTTGAAAATGAGACCCTTTAACATATAAGTTGATTTGAAGTTATGTAATGGCCATGGTCCAGGTGAGCGATACAGGCTCTTGAGAGCCTCTTGTTTAGTTTCAAAATCTCTTTGCACCCATTTTTTTCTTTTTCATCCCACCAACCGGGTCAAATGGAATTATGTCACATTCTATTATTAGTCTTGATCAGATGTAGTTTTCCTTTCCAGACAGTATTTAACTTATTTTTTTATGTGCACAGTTGTTTTATTTACAACTGAAACCGCTGTTGAAAGATGGATAAAAAAAAAGATGTTGTGCAACTTTAAATTATCCTTAAA
The DNA here is from genome assembly GCA_002080025.1 of Modiolus philippinarum. Classification (NCBI taxonomy): domain Eukaryota; kingdom Metazoa; phylum Mollusca; class Bivalvia; order Mytilida; family Modiolidae; genus Modiolus; species Modiolus philippinarum. The sequence goes on along the minus strand of MJUU01015362.1, from coordinate 9,258 downwards.
TTTGTTACAGCTTTTGGGCAGTTGGAAATCTTAACAAATTTATGGTTGTGTTAACTAAATCACTTTAATATATGATTTAGTCGGATATAAACACAGACATTAATCTTGAACATTTTAGTGGGATGATTACTCAATTACACAAGGAATGAAAGTAAATGCAGTGGTTTCTACGAGTAAATCCGATTTTTATTTCCAGGTAGGGCCCTGACTTCTCAATCATGCATGAATGATCACATTCTTTTTTTGCATGCAGATACTTAAGTCTGAATTATAGTGGGATGATTATTCAAGGAGTGAAAGTAAATGAATAAATGTTTATTATATTTATATTTCAGGGATTTCTAGTCATCACAATATTTTGAATTTAATTTTTCTCTTATTTTGTTTGCCATTTTGTTTTTCGTGTTCTGAATTTGTTTTTCTTATAAAATATTTGAGAATTTGGGATTGTTAAATAAAATATTTTAATGGTGTGTTTACTTTATTTAGCCAAATTCAATGAAATTTGATGATGACATGAAATTTATTCAAAGATCTATTTTTCTGAAACTGCCAAGCCAATAGGCACCAAACTTGTTCACGATTGTCCTTATGTGGTTCCCGTCAAAGTTTCTGATTATTATGTTCGTATCTCATCAATGATGGCCGACAGCATGGAAATATAGTTTAACATAGTGATCCTGTTAGAAATGCATTCATAAGTCTTCTCCCTTTAAAGTACTTAGCCGATTGGAACCAAAGCGTGGTCACAATAGCTCTTGGGTGGTCCCTTTAAAGATTTTGATCCTTATGTATGTACCCCATCATAGATGTCCGTAAACACGGTGCATAGATTAACAAATGAACCTCTGGGAAATGCATTCGAATAATCTTATTCTCTTAAACTGTTGGACCAATTGGAACCAAACTTTCGTGGTCTTCAGAGTTTTTAGCTCACCTGGCCTAAAAGGCCATGTGAGCTTTTCTCATCACTTTGGGTCCGTCGTCTGTCGTCTGTCCACAATTACAAAAAAATCTTCTCCTCTGAAACCACTCAGCCAATTTTGATGAAACTTTGTTGGAATGTTCCTTTGATGGTCCTCTTCCAAAATTGTGTCCGATGATCCCGCCCTCAAACCAAGATGGCCGCCAGGCTAAAAATAGAAAAAAGGGGGGTGAAATTTTAAAAATCTCCTCTGAAACTACAAAGCCAATCTAAGCCAAACTTTCTTGAAATGATCCTTGGGTGGTCCATTTTCAAAATTGTGTCCGATGACCCTGACCTCCGATCAATATGGCAGCAAGGCTAAAAATAGAAAAAAGGGGGGATGAATTTTGAAAATCTTCTCCTCTGAAACTATCATTTGGATTGTAACCAAACTTTGCTAAAATGGTGCTGTGGTGG